>VMDO01002136.1:27215-178141 GCA_007922755.1 Pedetes capensis
AGAATTTTATTGACAAAAATCAATTCTAGCTCACAAATGATGTTGTTATTCTCCTTAGGTGCTATAGAGTCAGGTCCAACTCATAACGAACCCCCTAGGGTTTTCAATGGCTGTTTGTTTTTCGGGATTGCTTTGGGAATGGATTGCCATGACCTTCTCCTATTTATGCCATGGTGGTCATGAAACCGAGGGCATCAGAGAGCACAGACCACCACTCTACCAACTGATCTAAACCCCAGCCCCCTGGGCAAAGGATAGAATTTCAAAAAGAAAATCTGTAAAAATTTTGTAAGACGTGAAATCATGATACAAATGTATAGAAGGATTTACCCAACAGGTATTAAAAAGTCCTAATAAAATGTTGATAAATCCATTCAATTAAAATTAAGAAAATCTGTTTATCAATAATACCATGGAGAGTGTAAAAAGTAAAATAAAACATTGAGAGAAAACACTTTCATTTCATATTAATCAACCAGGGATTATAATCCAGAATCTGGCAAATACCTCAATAAATGAATATTTAAAAAGACAAACAATGGGGAAAAAGGCTAAAACAACAAATGTATTGTAATTTCATAGAAAAAATATAAATGCCCTATGAATAAATGAAAAATGCTTAATCCTATAAGTATTTAAAGAAGAGCAAAAATCAAATTATATTCAGATGCCATTTCACAGCCATGAAATTAACAACTAAAAAGGTAATATAGAAAAATTCCAAATTTTGTCAAAGCTCTTAGTGTTCATTCTTACCTACTATTGATGAGAATGCTAATAAGATGAAAATGGACCAACTGTGACAAGCTCTATTTTGACATGATGCAATCCCACGGGAATTCAACATATCATAAAGAGCTTGGGGTCCTAGGCCTTAAAGATAGTTAACATAATCAATAAAAATAACATTCTCTAAATTTTCCACTCATTTCTCAATGTTCATTGTTCTTATTTTTTAGTAATAGATGATTAAAGTGGATTTTGGTTCACACACAAAAAAATACATCATCTATGTTAAGATCCATTTTTCTAAAAATGACATCTGTAACATTTTAGAGTCCCACTTAGTACTCAGAATAGAGCTCTGAGCTAGAGGGAACTTTGAAGACCCTGTTCCAACCCAACTCTTCAGTTTACAGTATTAAAAAAGTGAAGCCTATGGACTTCAAATCATTGTCAAGTTTGTAAAATGTACTAACTAGTAACAGAAGCATTCTAATATGCCATTCCACATGTACAAATGCTGTACTGTATTCTAAATGCCAGGGGAAAAAGGACAAAAAGATGGTGAAGATGTGTCTTAGTAAGAAAAGAATAATTATGTATAATCAATTTGAGAAGGAAGGGAAACATACAATATATTCAGAAAGATTCCACATAAATAACTACATACCAAAGTTTTGAAATTTTAAAAGGTTTAGGGAAATTAAAAGGCTACAGTAGCATTTTATTGAAGGGATTTCATATCATTACAAGTCTACACAACTCAAAATGAATTAAAAAAAAAAAGATTGCCTTGCCAGATGATGTAGTAGAGCCAAGCAGAATTACAGTAAATACAAGCTTTGAAGTTTAAAAGTATCGATCTCTTTTAACATTATATTTCTATTACCTAAAAAATTAAAATTACTACTCCTTTTGTATTGTTTAATTCACAAGTTAATTTGTATTGGCATTAAATTCCATCACATGGTTTTGGAAAAATTCAGTTTGAAATATGCAATTATCTTAAAATGTCATAAATGAGACATGATTTAAACAGGTAAAGTATTGTTCCTATGCTTTCCTTCATGAAATAACACACATACATCACAGAAAATTCACCTGTCTTCTAAAATAAAAGAAGATTATGTTGCTTCTAACTTTTTGCTACCTATAGTCTTTGTCATTAAGCACTGTGCTATGTCATCTGCAAATACCAAAATACACAGTAAGATATTTATCCTTTTCTGTGGAACAGCTAATGAATAGGTCAATGTCAATTTTAAAATGCAATTCTCAGATAAATTGTGCATTTTTAATACATGCTGAAAAAGTAAAAATGAAAAAGAAATTAGATCCCAGCAATGCATATATTAACAAATATTTATATCCGGGATAAAGAACTTATGCAAATCGTTGTTGTTGTTAGGTGCCGTAGAGTAGTGTCCGACTCATAGCGACCCTTACAGGGTTTTCAATGGCAGACTGTTTCGGGGTTGCCTTGGGAGTGGATTGCCAGGTCCTTCTCCCATTATGCAAATTAGTAATTAAAAGTTAGACAAACTAACAGGAAACATACAAAAAATGCTTGAAAGGATACACTATGATTACTGAATATCTATAGGAAAGATTGTTCAATTTCAATAGTTTTTGGAGAAATACAAATTAAAACTGTAATGAAAGACCACCATATTCTACCAGAGTGAAGGAAATAAAAAAGATAGGAAAAAAAAAAATACAGAGTCATGAGGATGGGGAGCAACTGGAACTCTCACACAATGTTAATAGGAACTACTTCAGGAAGATCATATTTCTCTCTCTCCCTCCCACTTTTCCTCCCTCCCTCTCCCTCTCTTTCTCTCTCTTTCTCTCTCCCTATCATTATCTCTATCTTTTTTGCTATTCTAGGGATCAATCCCAGGGCCTGGTGCATGGTATAAACTACATTCCCAACACGGCAGCATTACCTTTTAAAGCTTAGCATATGCCAATAGTATGATCAAGCAATTCTACACATAAGTACACATACAGCAAAAATGAACACATTTATCATCACAATAATATACCACAATATTTATTGTGGCACTCTGCATAATATCTTCAAATAGACTTACTACTGAAATAATAATTAATTGTAAACTAGATAAATAAATTGGAACAGAGTCATATAATAGAATATTAAACAGTATTGAGAATATATGATTTCATGCAACAATATGGATAAATCTCATAGGCAATAATGTTAAGTAAAAATAGCCAAACATGAAGAGGATAACATGCTTCTGATTCAATTCTGTGTGTGTAAATTTTTTATAAACCAAGCAAAACTAATCTCTGCTGTTGTAAATCAGGTAATAGCTACCCTTACTACAGATAGTGGAAGGAATAGTGAGTATTCTTGGGGTACTAGTAATGTTCTGCCCTTGGTTATGGGTATTCTCAGAGCACAAAAAATGTAAAAAGTGTATCTAGCTGTATAATTATGATATGTGCACTTCTTAGAATATGTACTATCTTTCAATACAAAGTTTATACAATCTGAATGATGGAAAACAAAATTAATTATCCTGATTATGTATGTTTTTTTCCAGATTAACAGGATAAGCATGACACTACTGCTATTGATGCTACAATTATTTTTATTGTTGTTAGGTGCCCTCAAGTCAGGTCTGACTCATAAGGACCCTACGTACAACAGACGAAACCCTACCTGACACTGTGCCATTCCTGGTATTACTATCAGTGCTTCTGAGCTATTCATAGGTTTCCAGTGGCTGATTGTTTATTTGAGACTGAGCTGTCAGGTCCTTCTCCCAAGCCTACAGCACCTGGTGTTCCCAGGTGGTCTCCCATCCAAGTACTAACCAGGCCCATATGGCTGCAGGTGCCATAATTATTAGTAAAAACTAAATTAAGTGCCATAGTTATAATTTTAAAAGTCATATTTAAAGTTTTATTTTTAATGCATTTTAATATCCCTAAATACAATTTGTTCTCCAGAGTAACCTCATAAAACTTAGAAAAAAATATATATGCTGCATAGATGTTATAATGAGTTGGTCAATGGATTGATATCAAGAGGAAGAGAGACCATTACTAATTATAGACATGTCACAAATGGAATTACAGAATACTTAAAATTAAGCTGTTTAAAAATTTGGTGCAACCAGGAACAGTGGAATACACCTGTAATTCCAATGACATGGGAGGTAGAGGCGAAGGCAGGAGGATCTCAAGTTCAAGGTCAGAGGTAGCCTGTGTAACTTAGGGAGACACTGTCTCAAAATTTAAAAATTTAAGAATAGGGTGAGGGCGCAGCCCAGTGGTAGAACATTTGCAAAGTATATGCAAGGCCCTTGGTTCAAGGGTGAAGTACTGAAAAAACAAACAAAAAACTTGGAGCACTATATTAATACTCTATACTAATTTATTTTAGATTATTACACATTTGGAAGAAGAGACTCAAGAGGGTGCAAGTGTATTTCAGTCCTGTTTAACTTCTACACAGTTCTTGGTCATTTAATTATCTGAAAGATATTTCAGTGGAAGAATATGATCTCTTTAAGATCTTGATTTGCTGACTGGATGAACTGAGTTAGTTTGATGGGAATAAATCCAGGCTCTTTCCCAGATCCAGAACTAACCAAATGAACCAGTTATAGAATATTGGAAACATGACCTCCCAGCTATAGCAGATAAAATAAATACAGCAAACACTTTGGAAGACTAAGAACATGAATTAATAATGTGAAAAAGATGCTCAAACGGCCCATTTAAGCACTGACTGAATTCATGAAAGTACTTAAAAGAAGGATAGCATGGTTCTGTGTTTTAGTTCTGGTCAGCTGGTACCTGTTCTCATCGTCCTATCTGGACAACCTGGAATGTGTTTACACATCTGCTGAAATAACAAAAGACTTCTAGATTATATCAAGTAATATTTTTAAAAACTCTCTAAAGGAAGATGTAGGGGATACATGATAGCATCTTTGAACATCAGGAAGAATGTCATTAAGAAGTAATGCCATTCTGAGTCACATCAGAGATGTAAACACAATCAAAGCATGAAAAATATGGGAAATACATCCCAATATAATGAAAATTTCCTTACAGTTATATATAAATTGAACATTCCATCTGATACAAAGATAATTTTCTTATCCCAAAAAGTAACTAAAAACAAATGATCCATTTACTTGGGTGTTATAAAAAAGTCCAGTCTGTGGATGGTAGATAGAACAAATAGATCCCTTTCAATACCAGGAATCACTGATTTCTACTTTACAGGAAGGAATAGCAGACAGAGAGGCTGAATGAGTTTTCATATTCACACAGAAATTGATTCTCAGAACACTGCTCCTTCCTATTTCCTGTGCAGGGTACATAATCTCATTAATTTTATCTTATATTTCCACAGCTTCTAAATTCACTGAACTTTACCAAATAAAAATCTGTAAGTGAATTAACCTACACTCTAAGAAGAAGGATGCCTATGACAGAAAGAAGTCCTGCTGTCCCCAACTGCATGAAGAATGTCAAGCTGTTTCCCTATGCCAAGAAACTGCCCTACATTACTGTTCTTGATTGCTCTGAGTTTCAAATATATAATCCCAAATCACAAAGGTTTGTAAGGCTTCACTATAATTATGTGATACTAAGGCTGTGTTCAACACAAACTGGAAACTAAAATCATTACATGAAAAAACAAATGCACAAAAAAGAACATTTGAGTGAAAAAATTGCTTTGTTTTTCAAATACATAATAATGCTATGCCAAAAACAACCTTGAGTAAACAAAGGCCAATACTTGACGATTACATTATTAATTTAAGTAAGTCAGTTTATCTTGGATTATAAATATAAGTTTAGAAAAACAGAAAAATTTGCCTATTGAAATTCACGTCTGGTTAAACCCTCAGTCTGTAGGAAACTGAAGTGGAAATAGGAACATCTTATTTGCCATAACCCTATGTACCCTAGAAACTAAAACAATCAATTGATTACTATAGGAAAAATAACATTAAAGGGAGAGTAGTTCCCTCGTTTCTTAGATTTTCAACCTGACAAAACTTTGGAAAACATTCTGAAATCCCTAAATATGACTGAGCAGGAGTAAATTCTGAGGCTAACTTGTATTATTTTGCACCAAGAAATCATGCTTTATAAAATATTTACTCAAGGCTTTAAGTAAATCTCAAGGCAACTAATCCAGAAATAAACTGTCAAAATTCCCTCAACCCAAAAAAGGAGATAAACCGTTAACCAGGTACCATGGCACATACCTGTAAACTGCAGCACTTAGCTGAGGCAGGATGTGCATAAGTGTGAGGCTAGATGCAGCCTGCATAACAGTGAAACCATGTCTCAAAATAAGAAATAAAGAGGTTCTGGGGTACAGGTCAGTGAGGTATTCACAACATAGGTGTGAGGCCCTGAGTTCAATACTGCCAGCACCTCAAAGAAAAGAAAAAAAAGAAGAGAAAAAAAAAAAAAACTCTAAGAATCTATAAGTTGAGTTATCACAAAATTTTGACAATGTGGTAAAATGTTCCAAATTACAGAATTTTATTTTCTAAATAAACACAAATAATGGCATCTTTGATGATAAAAGCAGAGGGAAGGAACACTTTGTAGGGTATCAGAAAGCATTGGTTACAGTGAAACAATTTTAAAAAATTATGATCTCTTAATATCTTCTGTTTAGACTGTGGTCTAGGGGACTAAGTGATTATTATCACTTGGAGCTTGTGAGAAATTTAGAATTTGAGGATGGCTCCCCGACCTACTGGTACAAAATAAGTACTATAATAAGACCTTCCAGGAGATTCCAATATAAACTGTGAGAATTATATTGTTAAACAGATTATTAAATTGTTGCAATTTAGCATATGCTTCAAGAATTGTAGAGACTTTCTTGTATCTACTACATCAGAGTTAAGTATTAAAGACAAAATATATTGATACCATGGCACTTTTCTTGAGGGGTAAATATCCAGTTCAATTACTTTGCATTTTTTTTAAGCTTTTTAATTTTTGAGACAAGGTTTACTGAATTGTGTAGGTTGTATCTGGCCTCCAACCTAAGATCCTCCTGCCTCAGCCTCCCAAGTCACTAGTATTACGTGTATATGCCATAGTGCCCAGCTATTTTGCATCCTTTGATTGGAAAAAAGAAGTCGGGGTGGTGGGAAAAACAAATAGATTCATCAGTGTGTAGATGTGCCAAATATCTTTTTAATATGCATCCCAGTCTTTAAATCACTGGGGAGCCTGGCCTTTAAATCATTAGAAGTAATCTCTGATTTTGAATTCTCAACATATTTCACTTTTAGGCAATACTGAATTCTCTGTAGAAATTTAGTACCTCTCTCTGGATAAAACCAAAGAGACTATATCTCCTGGTACAATCCAACAAGTCCTTATTATTATTGAATAGATTCAGCAAGGTTCATACAATTGCATTTAAGTTTCTTTCTAGACATATCTTCATTCATACACTATTGTAACTGAAAACAGTTGTGCATTGTAGATGTGATCAGACTCAATAAATCTAATAGACGTAATGTGGCACCTGTTATGGTAAAGTGAACTTGGAATATGTTAAAGTTAATAACACCTAGCAGGGGAGGTCAAAGTCTATTATGTTTAAAATAAGAATGGCACCTGGAGGCTGTAGTGCATGCCTGTAATCCCAGCAACTCTGAAGGCTAAGCCAGGAGGTTCGTGAGTTCATGGCCAGAGGAAGTCTGCACAACTTACATTCTGCTTCAAAATAAAAATTAAAAAGGAGCTTCAAGTGTAGCTCAGTGGTAAAGCACTTGCAAGGGACCCATGAGGCCCTGGGTCCAAGCCCTTAGTACTCCCAAAAAATTAATTAATTAATTAATTAATTAAGAATGGCAATTCCTTAAAAGAAAAAAAAAGATGAACTAAAGTTATCTTGGTATCCACATATCTGAAGTAAATGAGGGAGTAAATAAACATGTGGTAAGTGTAATTGGATGGAAAGAGATGTATTCACGTGACTCTATCCATCCCCTTACTTCTTAGGAGGCTTGACCAAGGTTTTGGGGGTTATTTTTTTTTCTTCTGATTGATTGCTATCCAATTATTAAAATAATGCAAAGTAGTAAGTTGATACAAACTAAAACCAGCATGCAGTAGGAACCCTTGGATTGGAGAATATCATTTTTTTTGCACTAGACAAAGCAGAGAACAGATGCCTGAAACTCATGGCAGGTCTTTGATTTCAAGACAAAAAAAAAAAAAAAGTATTGAATCCAGAAGTAATGCATATCACTAAATTTGGCATTGCAAGGAGTTTAATTTTCTTTTAGGCTCTGTTCATTTTATAATTATACATTAGATGTCCACAGTTAGGAGACAACATTCTAGTACTGGAAATATATTGATAAACAAGGCCCTCAGGATTTCTACTTTCATCAAACTAGTGAGGACAGATAACTACAAGTGAGAAAATAGTCATATGTGAGCATGAGAAAACATGAGCATGACAATGACTAGGGCAGAGTGATTGATTTAGGCAATTATGACAGCTCTCTTAGAAGATGATGGTTAAACAGAGGCATGAGTACTGAGTAAATCATTGTGGAAAGATCTGGACAAAGAGAACCCCCAAAACAAGGACTTTGAAGTGCAACCTTCTGAAATAAGGGAGTATTTTGTCCATTGCAGGAATGTGGGGGGAAGTCCAGCGAGTATGGACCATAATGAAACCTGGGCAATATGAAAGAATAAGACGAGATGAGAGCTGCGAAATGGGGAAAGGTAGTGAAGGGCCTTCTAAATCTTGGTCAAACTTTTAGATTTTGTTCCTTGCACAATGGGAAGCCACTGGAGTGGTGTAGTCTAGGGAGGAACATGATTTCATTTATTTTACTTTATGCGGAAAGATAGATCTGGCTACTGTGTGGAGAATGAGCTCTGAGCTCTGGGTAGGTAGGAGAGGGACAGCAGGGAGACCAGCATTTATGAAGTTAAACACCAGAGAAGCATCATCAATGGAATCATACACTGATGGGTCCACATCCCACCATTATATTATGAACACTTAGGCAGATAATCAATCATCTTAAAGCCTCACTTTTTTCACCAGTCAATGGAAACAAAAACATTGGGATCGATCTTATAGAGTAATTGTAAAGATTAAAATAATATAATGTATGTGAATAACTTCATCAAAGACTCAATCCATAGGATATATTCATGGGATATAAATATCAAAAAATATCTTTTATGAATGTGTTGTATTTGTTCAATCATTGCTTTCAGAAAAAAGTTACTTTTTTTCCCCTATCTCTTAACAATAACTTGGACAGAGTCACTGAATCTCAGGCCCCTAAGGTTAAAAAAACTTAGGCTACTTTAAAAGTTTAAGCTGAGAGTTAATTTAAATTGCATCTCTCATCTTCTCATACTTTTTAGTTGAGGTGGCTGGAGACTGTATAGTATAGCTCTAGGCATCACATGCTGGGCTTTAGTTAGAGGCTGCTATGCACTCCCTAAGCCCCTGGGTTCAATCCCCAGCACCATGAAAATGGGAGAAGGATGCGGCAATCCACTCCCTAAGACAATCAGCTATTGGAAATCCTAAGAAAGTCACTATGAGTTGTACCTGACAGCACCTAAAACAACAAGGCACCACCTCTCCAGACCCGTCCCTTCCAGTTTATTGGGAAGGAGATGATAGAAAGAAAAGCACAGTGGTTACTCTTGTAGTTCTCTTTCTTTTGGTTGTGCCTGATACTGTGCCTGATGTCCTTCTTGCGAAAGATTCTCTAGAGCTCTGTAGGGCCTCTCAACTGCAGTTAACAAACATAAGAAAGAAAAAGATTCATTTGGCTCACCTCACTTTCTCTCCCAGCTCTATATTTTACATAAAACTCCAGAGCCACCTGGCTATTACAATTGCTTGGCCCAGCAAGTATCACTCTGGTGAGTAATAGTGGCCAGATGGCTAAAGCCAAAGCCCAGATGAGATGTCTGCTTGACCGCCAGAATCTTAGAGGTCCTGGTTGCACAAAACATATAGAATGCAATCTATATTCCTATTATTCCCCTTTTTCCACCATGCCAGGTCCTTTCTCCTCTCCTCAGAAAGGCACAACTTATTCAAGTTTGATGCATGCAAAGACATGCATCAAGAATGGAGAACACCATCTTCTCAGGCTCTCCCCACAATTCTGTATTAGTCCCTTTCTGAAATTATCTTGGTGGAAGGAAGCATATCTCTCTATGAAGAGTACCATTTCACAGTGCCTATGAACTGGTACTCTTTTCTTTCTACTCACCCATCCCATCTAGCTTAGGTGAAAAGTAGGGAAATAGACAGGGTGATAGTAGTAGTTGAAAAGTTTGTTTTGCTGTCTTCCAGGAAATACTGAGGGAGATAACTGGCCATTTGTGGTATTTCATTTATAAAGAAAGCTATTTTAGTTTTTGTTTCAAGGGGTTCTACTTAACAATTCTATGAGAAAATTTTCTACAAACATGATGTTGCATACATAACATCATGTCTGGCACATGGTAGGCAATTAATTAATATTAGCTATTATGATCATTGCCTCAGCTCCAGAAACACCAGACTTAAAGCAGTGATGTTCAAGTTCTCAATTCCTCAAAGGGACAATTTGACTACCTCAATTTACATTAGAAGTTTACTCCCAGATCAACAGGAGGAGGGGGCAGGATTATATAGCACAGAGAGGTGGAGGAACTTTGTGTGAAGACATGCTGGTCATCCATTAACGCCTGAAATTGTCAACAAGTTGATATTAATGTTATTGAGTTGCTGTCCCTCTCATAGCAACCCTAGGTACAACAGGCGAAACACTATTGTTAGTGTTTCTCTTCTATTTAAAGGGTTTTCAATGGCTGATTAGTTTTTGGGAGTGGGTTGTTGGGTCCTTCTCCCAAGCCTACAGCACTTGGTGTCCCCAGGCAGTCTCTCATCCAAGTACTAACCAGGCCCAACTCTGCTTAGCTTCTGAGATCTGATGGGATCAGACACCACCATGGCACAGCTGCAGGCAAGTTCATATTAGGACTTAACATTAAAAGAATACCCTTCCTAGGACATTTGAATTATTATCCTCTCCTTTGTAATTTGATCCATAATATAAATTTAAATCCTAGTGAATGAGGGACATCGGCTGATTTTTACTGATTCCATTTGAACTGTGAACTTATCAGAAATTTTGATGAATCAGAGAATTATAAGCTTTATAGTTAAGACAGGGAGATGAATAAAGCCTTAGGAGATTTTCTCTGGTGTATATAGCTAGGCACAGGTGAAACTGGGGTAGGAGGCTGGGTGTCTTAACCTGATGATTTCAAAAATGAATGATCACCATCATAATCTGGAAAACTTCCTTAAAAAGCATATTTCTAGCACCTCTACCCACACATTCTAGTTTAGTAATACTGAGGTAGATCTCCTGATATTTTATTGTTAATTTTTAGTTCCTAGGTAATTCCAATAACTAGGTTAGCTGGAAAGCCAATGTGATTACTTTTCATTTGCTTGTTTTTTTTAATATTGTTATTGTGTTGTTTTGTTTTTGTAAAATGCTTAGACCTTCCCTCACCTTACTCTCCATAGAAAGAACCCACTTCCTAACAGTGAGTACAAAATACACAATAAAACAGAAGAAATACAAACAAAGCAACCAGAAAGGAGAGTGCATTTCTATTTTCTAGTTTGAAAGGAATTTGATTGGTTAGAGAACATTCTGCCAAAGTGAATAATACCACTTTTTGAACCAGCAGCCATAATTCACAATATATCCATTCACTTCTCACAGTGAGAGTTCTCTGGTCTCAAGGAAAGAACACATTCTATATTCACAGACTCTAAATACTGTTTTGTTTACTACTTCTTGTGAGTAAACCAAACACCATGTAGAAATAAATTTTTTAAAAAAATCATTTGCCTTGACACTAATGTAGCAAGAATTTTGATATATGTTATATCCCATTCTTAAAATAAGTTGCCTTCATCCCCATTTCATATGCTATTTTCCTTCTCTAGGAGCAATTCATAAAACTATAAAAGTTAAAGAGACCTTCTAACTCAAGATCTTTCCGTAATTTCTTCCCAGTTACCTGGTACTCATATAATATGTAAGCATTTTTCCTATTATGCACTCTCCTATTTTTTATAAAAATGGACATCTTTATAAATTGATTTCATAATCCATTAATGCTGTACCACACAAACTTGGAAAAACCCTAATTTGGTTCAACATTTTCATCTTAAAAATAAGAAAAGTCAATTCTAGAGAAATTAAGAGATTTGGCAAAGAACAACTTGTGAATGCCTTGGATTAGAATTTGGATGTTTGGCTCTAAGTTCTATTCTTCTTTTACTACATTTTGCTGCATTTCCAATGTTCTTTTCAATAGGTTTGACTGGATCTATTCATAGTTTAGAAGGCAAAAATATTCATTTTGAAGAATATAGGATACTCAATCTTTATATCATGTCATTTCATCCTAATTTAATCTTTTTCTTAGATACTCAATTTTTATAACTCCTAGGGAAAAATATATAAAATGATAGCTTTATATCTTTCATACCACCAAATAATAATTTTTTCAGTTACAATCTCAAAGTGAAGTAGTCATCCCAACTACTTCATTGTATTTATAATGTGTTAAGCTTCTCAATCTCAAAACTTGATTTTTGCAGCTTCTTTTGATATATGTTGTTGTTGTTTTTAGGTGCCATCAAGTCGGTATCCAACTCATAGCAACTCTCTGTACCACAGGGGAAACACTATTGTCAGTGCTTCTCTGCTGTTCATAGGGTTTTCGATGGCAGATTGATTTTTGGGAGGGGGTTGCCAGGTCCTTCTCCCAAGCCTACAGCTTCTGGTGTTCCCAGGCGGTCTCCTATCCAGGTACTAACCAGGCCCAACCCTGCTTAGCTTCTGAGATCTGACGGGATTGGATGCCACAGGGTTATGGCTGCAGGCATCCTTTGATATATACTATTCTAATAAAATCTTTGATCCCAATGCTCTGATAGTCTTACTTAAAAACATATGATGCATTTTATTTTAAATTGGTGGAATTGCCCACAATGTGGAAAAAATATTATAATAAATATTTTGCAATTAAAAATTAACTTAAATACAAACTTTAATCTTGACAAGAAGCTAACTATTGGTTGATGCTAACAAAAACCAGTATGTCAGGCTGATGTAATATGGTAGAGTGTCTAATATTAATAGGGGCTGGGATTTGGCTTAGTTGGTAGAGCTCTGCACTGCAGTCTCTGAGGTCCCGAGTTCAATTCCCAGCATCGCAAAATAGGAGAAGGACGTGGCAATTCACTCCCAAGGCAATCCCAAAACGGTCAGCCATTGAAAACCCTATGAGGGTTGCTATGAGTCGGACTCCTTGACAGCACCTAACAACAACAACAACAATATTAATAATGGTTGTCAACTTGGCATCAAAACACAATCATCTGAAAAGCCAGGTATAGTGGCACACACCTGTACTCCCAGTACTTGGGAGGTGGAGGCAGGAGTATCAAGAGTTCCAAACAAGCCTGAGCTACATAGTGAGACTCTGTCTCAAAAGACCAAAATCAAAACAAAACAACAACAACAACAACAATGACCAAAGGAGCCCTAAGAAATAGTGATGCCTGGATCGCAGCCACTTCCAAATGTTGTTGTTGTTCCTAGATTCATCTTAGGTCCATTGCACCTTCCAATTATTAATGGATATTTACAGTTGTGTCTTCTCATTTTGGTTTGTTCCACTCAGCAAAAGGAAGTCTCAGGGGTTTTACTCCATTCCTATCATCAAGGTCTACTCTAGTTTGAGGAGGCAACTCTGATCCAGTTGCTTCTTGAATTCCTTCCAGCCTGGGGGTCTCTTTTTCGGGCACTATATCTGACAGTGTTTCTCTGCTACTCATCAGGTTTTCAAAAGCTAATTGTTTTGAGAGTGGGCTGCTGGGTTGTTTTCCCTAGTCTGTCTTAGTCTGGAAGCTCTTCTGAAACCTGTCCACCATGAGTGGCCCTGCTGGTATCTGAAATACTAGTGGCATTGCTTTCAGCATCACAGCAACACTCAAGTCCCCACAGCACAACAAGGTAACAGACAAGTGAGGAACTTTGATATGTATCCTCACTTAATTGGTAGCCTGTGGCCTAGACACTGGGATTTTCAAAAGCTTCATAGGTGCTTCTAATGTGAAGAAATGGTAGAGAACTAAAGGTTAGGAGATAAATAACCTGGGTATTTAATGTGTAATAATTTTGCTTTGCCTGCAGCAGTAGCTCTGTGGCCTCCGATCCCATCAGATCTTGGAAGCTAAGCAGGGTCAGACCTGTTAGTACTTGGATAGGAGACTGCCTAGGAACACCAGGTGCTGTAGGCTTGGGAGAAGGACCCAGCAATCCACTCCAAAAAAATAATCAGCCATTGAAAACCCCTATGAATAGCAGAAGGGCTGGGATTTAGCTCAGTTGGTAGAGCGCCGCTCAGCAGTCTCTGAGGTCCCAAGTTCGATTCCTAACACCGCAAAAATGGGAGAAGGACATGGCAATCCACTCCCAAGGCAATCCCGAAACAATCAGCCATTGAAAACCCTATAAGGGTCACTATGAGTCGGACACGACTCTAGGACACCTAACAACAACAACAACACAACAACAATGAATAACAGAGAAGCACTGACAATAGTGTTTCATCTGTTGTACATAGGGTCACTATGGGTAGGACATCAACTTGACCACACCTAACAACAACAACAATTTGGCTTTATAGTTATATTAATTTGGTTATGATGATTTTACAAAATGTTGTGGTTCTTTAGGCTATCACTCTGTTTGTTACTTGCCTGGATATAATATTGCCTTACATTTGCATTTGCTTGACTAGTTGAGCAGTTTAGCATATTTTCCTTCATTAACTGGGAACATTTAAGTGGATTTCCACTCTTTTCTTCCCAATGTGTAGAAGGTACATTTTCAGGTTAACTTTTACAAGCATTTCATCTTATGTAACAAGTTTGTTTTGTATTGTATTCTTCAACTTTTTTATCTATTTATTTATTTTTTGAGACAATGTTTTGCTATGTACCCCAGGCTGGTGATGGTCCTGCCTCAGCCTCCTGAGTGCTGTGATTACATACCTGCGGCACCACTCCAGGCCACAGATTTCCTTTAAAGGACAATCTTTATGTAAAGCCACATGAATACTCAATTCTTTCAGAAAGCATAGCTTTGCAGGTATCACCCATCTTCTTCCTGAAGGAAGAATCATTTGAACAGTAATATAGAATTATCGCTTTCTTCCAGAACTTAACGATCACATTTTCCCAATTCAGTTGTTCAGTTGTTCAGTTGTTCAAATATAGTTGTTCTGTAGTTGAAAGGACTGCCAATCTCTAGAACTCATTACACAAATGTATAGAGTTTAGTCATTTCTGGCAAAACTTCATGCAAACAGTCAAAAGAGACACATGGTCCAAGTCCTTAAAAAACTGTCATTCAGCAGGGCACAGTGGCACAAGCCTGTAATCCCAGCGACTCAGGAGGCAGAGGCAGGAGCATCGCCAGTTCAAAACCAGAGGCAGTCTGCAGTCTGCGTAAAAAAAAAAAAAAAAAAAAAAAGGGCTGAGGGTGCAGCTCAGTGGTCCAACACTTGCAAAGCATGCAAGCACGAGGCCCTGAGTTCAATCCCCAGAACCGGAAAAAAAAAAAGACTGTCATGCACAGTGCTCTTTAGTTACTGGTCAGAATTATACGTGAAGCTGATGAAAAGAATATGGTTGCTAAATATCTCACTATGTACACTGAAAAAAAGGATGTTATACTTCCATGAGCAGGTCATGGAAGGAAGTACTGTGATAAAATAAAGAATGAAAGACACAGAACAAAAGCTAGTCCTGAAATAGTTATGAGAACAGCCGACACTTCATCTGTCAGTAACTTCTCCCTGACAGGCTCATCTTTCTTTAGTACACTGACACATCTGTATACTGCAGGCTGAAATTTTAAGTGTCTTAACTTCTCTTCCTCCTTCTAATACACAAACGCACCAAGCACTGATTTTTGCTTTCCTTGTTGCTATAGCCTAATAAACAATTGGCTCAGGATTTTAACCAAGCTAAACACCAGCTAAAAGCCTCCTCACAAAAGCCTTCCCACAAAAGCTTTTAATAAATTTTTGCTTGTATTTTCCTTAAAAGTATTGCAATTTATAGATAGAATTTCTTCCTCATTTCCTTTACTTGCCATTGCTTGTTTGGCTAATTTAAAAAGCAAGCTCTTTGGATGTTGGAAGGAGAGAAAATGGAATTGTGGACAGATGGGTCAAGATTAAATGTCCTCTGCACTGGCAGTCCTTACAATTCTCTTCAGTGAAACAAATCCTTTATACTTTGTCTTGCTCAGATTCAAGGCAGACACAGAAGCAGTCCTTCAGCCTTTCCTACCTCAGGTCAAAGTCCTTTTTAAACTTGGCATGCAACCTGCAAATATCAGAATTCTGTACTAAATGGAAGGTTTTATGCTTCCAAGCAATTCAGCTGTATTCTGAGGTTTCTCCATCCTGTGGGCTGCCTTAGCTGATTTGAGGCATCTCTTAAGGCAAAATGGTTTGAAAGCTTTGAGGTTATCTTGGCGACTAAGAAGCATAATTTGACTTCTCTTAGAATAAAATCACACTCAGCAGAAAAGATCTACTGTGCTCAAGGTCATGGATCTTGGCTCTGTGGATATCCAGGTATTCAGCAGAACAGGCACTCTTAGCCTTCAAAGCACTTTTGGATGCTTCTGCAGGTGTTGCCTGTGGAGATCTCCCTGAGGGCCACTGAACTGCATCTGCATTTCCCCTGTTTCCTTCTGTCCATTGTGCTTCTGTAAAACCACATTCACCCACATTTAGGTTTATGTATGGCATCCTCAAGATTTTCAGAGAAATGCTGCAATGAATCAAGATCTGCGTGTGAATATATAAATGACTAAACAGTTAAAGGGAGAATTCAAGGGGGGGAACAATTGGTTTTAATTGGTATATTTCAAAGTTTAACTTTAAGTTAACATTATTTTAGAATAATGCAAAAAAGCCATGAGAGCCCTGAGAAAATAATTAATTCATTAGTGAAATGAACATATGAAGGGCCTATTGCATTGTGTGATTTAAAAAATAAATACAGTGAAAGCACTATGTGCCTTTCAACAGAAAGAGGGCTATCAGGCAGTGTGATGGACCATAGTAACTGTGTGTGACAAGTTTCAATTCAACAGTGTGAATTCAACAATTCACACTCAACAGGAAGTTGAGTGTGAGCTGTGATTGAGAGATGTGTTTTAAAGTGGCCCTAAATCATGTATCATGAACAATGCCTCTGGTATGGCCATTTCTGTCAAATAAACATTTCAGTGTGTCTGTACCCACCGTTCCCACCAGATCTGGCACTGTGCAACTTCTGGCTCTTCCCCAAAGTCAAAATGACCATGAAAGGTAAACATTTTGAATGAATTCAGGATATTGAGGCAGCCACAAAAGTACAATTAAAGACATTGACGAAAGAGGACTTCCAGAAATGCTTCAGAAAATGGCAAGATCGCTAGTCCAGCACTGTGAGACTTGCCTGCAATCCCAGCTACTTGAGAAACAGAAGCCAGATAATGATTTTGAGGCAAGAAGTAGCCTGCATAAATTTGTGAGACTTTCTCAAAAATAAAAACTAAAATTGGGTTGGGGTGCAGCCCAGTGGTAGAGTACATGCAAAGTATGTGAAAAATCCTGGGTTCTAACTCCAAGTACTGCAAAAATGGTGGGGAGGGGAGACAAGAATGATGGGATAAGTGTCTTCAGAGCCAGGAGGATTTTGAGAGGGATTAATAGCAATGTATCATTTACTGTAATAATTTTTTTTTTATTTAAACATTCACTGTACTTTTGGACCAGACCTGCTAACTGCTTTATAGAAAAATGAAGATGAATTAGGCAAGGATCCAATTTACAAGATGCAAAAACGCCAAAGGGGATACAAGGCATATAAAATACCACTGGTATTAAAAAATAGAAGAGATTATTTCTAGTGAAAGCACTGAAATACATTTCTCCAAAATGGTGAAACTTAACATAGCATCTTGAAGGAGAGACTGAAAATTAGGAGATTTGACGAAAAGCCACTCCATGGTAGGATATGAAGATAAGTGAAAATTGTGAGGTGAGGAATCAAATGATTAATGGAATTTAAGTAGAACTAAAAGAGCATGAAGAGTAATAGCAAGTTAAGTGGAAAGGTTTGTTTTGAGCCAGACTGTATAAGGTCCTAACAAAGTGGAGAGTATCTGAGATAAAGTCCTCAGGAATAACCATCAGAGACTCAATGGCGAATTATTGATTGGCATGAATTTAGGGCCAATCACACTTCATTTTTTGTTGTTGTTATGAGAATTATTGTTTTGAACAATGCAGTTTATGAAAAATGAAGACACTAATTTTATTGTAAAAATATGGATAGTTAAGCAAAGGAAAGCATTATTCAGGTTTGGCTCAGAGGATAATATAGTGATGGAATGGTCTACCCCAAGACATTTTTAATCTTATTCCATACCAAATAAATCAACATGTATTAGGGAAAAACCATCATGTAAAAAGAGTCTCTTTCACACTACATTTCAAGGATGATATTGATCTATTCAATCAAGGAAATATAGCAAATTATGTTCTATTAAACTGTGAGATATATAATAGTTGATTATATTACTGTGAGATATGTAATAGTTGATTGTATTAAACATGATTTAAAAACTATTATGAAGAGCCTTTAGGTTCATTAAAAGTAATGTATTGAATATATAAGACATAGAACTACAAAAAACCTTTTAAAGTGTCCTGTGTGGATCCTAACTTTTCTTTTTAAAGAATAAATCTAACTATAAATGTACATAGTGCCTATACACGAAAACCTGGTTTTGCTCCTGAAGATGTGGTGAAGAGCCCAGGCAGGCTCTAGAAACACAGGAGAAAAATCATCACTCCATCACCTACTAGGTTTGTGATTAGGGGCAATACAAATAAACATTTTAATACACCCTTTTCTTCTCAATAAAATGTGGGGAAAAAAGTAATGTTTACCCAGACAGTAATCAGTTCATCCGTACCCAGACAGTAATGATTATAAAGTTATTAGTATAAGATTTAGCCGCAAATATCATCCAATTCTGTACACAGTTTTTGTTCTTTAATCTTGTATACCATTTCCATTAGACATTTACTTCATGATAATCTGCTTTCATTTGTTGGTTAATTAAACATCCTCTACTCTCAAAATTATAAGGATATTTTCCTTTCTTTTAATATATCTTTAATAATGCAATCCTTTTATTATTTGTATGGGTGATATAAAACAGAAACTTAATTTTACATTTCTTTCCACATGTATAATTGGTTCTTTCGATATTATTAAATATTACATCCTTTTCTTAGTTTTTAAACATATTTATCAGCAGATAAACTTCAGATGTATTTAGACCCATTTCTAGACTCCATTTTCTCCATATGTGTTTTGTCTGTTTCTGTGCCAGGCAGTATCACTTTGGTAACTTACTCAAATTGTTATTTCTCTCAAAAATTTCACTCTCTTGTTAAAATTAATGGTTGCATGTTAATTTTACAATTTTTCAAGTGTCTAACCCCTCCCCAAATTGACATTATGAGTTCAACTGCCTTAAATATAAGTTTAATTTAAATCTTGAATCATTCTATTCAAGAGCAATAGTTTGTTCCCATTTATTTGAATCCTGCTCTGCATCTTTCTATAAAGTTTTGTTATTTTATTTATATCAATCTTGCACTAAGCCAAGAGTATTTTATAATGTTTCAGTAAGTTTTTCATAATCCTGCTATCCTCTGTATGGGTTGGGTTTAGCTCACTTGATAGAGTGTTGCTCTACAAAGTCTGAGGTCCTAGGTTTAATCCCCAGCACCACAGGAACAGGAGAAAGACTTGGCAGCCCACTCCTGAAACAATCCTGAAAACAATCAGCCATTGAAAACTCTATGAATATCAAAGAAGCACTGATATAATGCTGGGCATGGCATGGTGTTTGGAGTGTTTCGTTCTGTTCAACAGAGAGTTGCTATGAGTTGGACATGACTCAATGGCACTTAACAACAACAACAACAAAACTTATCTTTATATAGGAAAAATAATGATTAAAAATCTGCATTAATTTGAGATATCCAATGATTTGAGAGAAAATCCAGACAATATTTTTTGCCTCCCCATTCTAGCTTTATATCTTGAATATGCTAAGTAACTGAATTTTGGGAAAAATGTATTTGCTCTTTATATTACTTTCTTCTGATAAAAAGGAATAGCTTTTTTCACAGGACAGTTAAACTCATATTGACAGTGATCAATATATTCTATTTTTAAATTATATTATGTCAAGTAAAAGCTCCTATAAACTTCAGAGGAGACTATCAGAACCAATACAAATAAGGAAAACAAAATAATTAACTGGAAACAAACAACTACTCATGATCTATGATCTTAAAGTCAGAAACTAAGGATTAACTTACTACTCAACCTGAATTCTCTTCTATATGCTCAATGGATGGCATTTTATCATCTAAGTTCAATCTTTTTATTGAGAGTACCTTCCAGGTGGAAGCAAAATAACTCTTCACTGTTACACACCAACAACAACCCCCAGGGAGACAAAATCACACTGAAAGTGCAGACAGCCACTTTTCTCATGAAATTTTTATTACTGAAGTTGACTTACATTATTAACTCTTTAAATAAAATTGTTGTAATTTAAGCCAATTCAAAATGCTAGGAAATAGCTACTGGGTTGAGATGTATACGCATGCATGCATGTGTGTGTATTTTGCTTCTGCAGAAACATAGTTATATAAATTTCTTCATTTTAATGTTGAAATTAACGTGAAGTTCAAACACATTCAAGGTAGACATTCAGACACTGCTCATAAATCAGTATTTTTCTATAATGTATGTTAAAAGTATCTGTAAGTCTTCATTTCTAAGAGGTAACAAATGACACAAGAATGAATAAAGAAATCTGGGTGTCTGTAACCCCAGCAACTCAGGAGACTGAGGTAGGAGGATTGTGAATTTGAGGCCAAAGGTAGCCTACACAATTTAAGAAGCACCTGTTTCAAAGGATAAAAAAAAAGAAGGACATAGGAATGCAGCTCAATTGTAGAGCACTTCTCTATCATACTTGAAGCCCTGGTTCCAAGCCTCCAGTACTGGGGGAAAAAGAAAAAAGAAGGAATAAAAATTAACAGAGCTCTTCCATTGGAATCAATAGCACCTGCATCTGTCTACTCTTTTATTCAGATTTATTTTTCTATTAGTATTTATTATTACCTGAACTATGAAATATTTATGTATTTATTTCCATCTTGTCCACTAAAATATGAGCTCCCCATGAGGGCAGGGGATGTCTCCTTGTGTTAGCAGTTGTCATGGTAGCTGTTTACCACTGCATCCCAGGGACTGGTGAAGTACCTGCAACCCAGCAGGCACTCAGTAGAAATTTACTGAATTAATTACGAATAATTGCTTAATTACCAATTTGAACATGAGCACAGGAACTGAATACAACCAAATAACCTGTCTCAAAACATAAATGAAATTTCCTATCATATGAGAATTACTGTGTTTGAAGGTTAAAATCAAATTTCATTATAAATTTAAAGGAAAGTTATTCCCAAAATGTATGATCAAGAATGTATTTTATTTACCTGATTGCCAGCCTAAGGCGGGGAAGTAGATATTGAGCACACATTAAACAAATCACTCAATTTCATTTTTCCAAAGTATTACTTAGGGAGGAAAATGGAAATGTGCCTTGACAGGAGATACGCAATTGATACTCCAGAAAGGTTTTCCTGAAAAGGGATATTTTGGTTTCTGGGATTTCAAGAGTTAGAGTTAAATCAGGAAGGGAGGGAACATTCCGTCATCTACAGAAATAGGTAGAGTGCTCTGAGTCCAGAAAGATTTTGGTGCATTCTTGAAATGATGAGACTAAAGACATAATGGAAAAGAATCAGGACGAAACAAGTAGAAGGCACATTTTCTTCTTGGTCTGAATTGGCCAGCTGGAGTCCTTGGAACTTTCCTCAACTTTTCTGCAACCAATATTACTTTGTCCAGCTACATGCTGCATTAGTAATAAGTGGAAGCAAGAAATACTCAGAATGGTCAATTTATAACCAGAGTAACTCCTGGTTAGTTGGAAAAAGACATTTTGTATTCACAAAGTATGAAATTCCTTAGATAGCTTTCCAAAGTGCGCTGAGATGCAAGGTCAAACTGAGGAGAACCAATTCTTTGGCTGTAGATCTGAGACCTTTGATGGGAGGACCAAAGGGAGCTAAACTGCATCAATTTATTTTCATACTAGTGACACAATGCTGGTCCAGTTATTCAGCTATGGAAAGCTCAATTTCCATGCAATTCCTTAAATGCCACAATTGTCCCTTCCTCTGTACCCTTTTTCTTTTCTCTCTCGCCTGCTCTACTAGTCCCATAGTTCTAGAAGCAGCTTGAGTTCCATTATAAGGATCATTTTCTGTTTGACTCATCCTTCTTATGATATCCTCTAGTACTTTATGCCTGTTATTACACAGTTTCTCCCTTGATTTCAACTGATTCTCTTGGAAAGATGAAAAGGAAGAGATCAGGAAAGAGGAAGGAAGAGAGAAAAACTACATATGAGAATACAGATTGTCTTTCTAAAAGAATATTTTTTATGAAGATGAAAAAGATCCATCCAAAGGTCAAGTACTATATTGATTGTAAGAATATTTTGCAATTGGGATATTCTGTGTCAATATTTTTCTATAGAATAGCTAGGTAATTGGAAATCCTCCTGAAAAATTACATTCTAAACAAATCATTTCTGTTAAACAATTCTCAATTTTAGACATGTTTGCATAGATCAGACTGTACAGAGAGTTCTGAAGAAAAAAAAGTAGAAACTTGTAGATGGGAGTCCAGGCAAAAAATATAAATCATTTCATTTTTTAGCCAACTCTAAGGGACTTGTATTTCTTTGTCTGAGGTGCGAAGGATACATATACAAGGTATATAATATTTGGCATTATTAAAGCTAGTTCAGGAAAATCTCTTAAGCATTCAACAGGAAAGGAGGGCCATGTGTGGTAGCATACATCTGTAATCCCAGTATTTGGAAGGCTAATACAGGAAGAGTATGAATTTGAGGCCAGTCTGTGCCACATAGCAAGAGCTAGTCTCAGAACAAATAAACAAAAAAGGTAGATAAAGAAGATGAAAACAATCCATGGAATTGAAAACAAATGATCAATGAATCTATGAAAAACTATACAACTTTACAGACATTCAAAGAAATGCACAAGAAGCCGAAATAGAAATGTCTTTGCCATTAAGGAAATGCTTTTTTATGCCTCTCTGTTGGAGCATGTTGCCTATCTTCTAGTAATTTTAAGGTTTCTGGTTTTATGTTGAGGTCTTTTATCCACTTTGAATTCTTGTGCAGATTGAGAGGTGCAGATCTGTTTTCATTTTTTTGCAGGTGGAAATCCAAGTTATATCTCATGAAATGGCACCAAGAATAGACAAATGGGATTGTTGTTGCTGTTGCTGTTAGGTGTTAGGTGGGATTACATGAAATTAAAAAGCTTCTGTACACAAAGGAAACACTCAACAGAGTTAAGGAAGAGCCCACTGAGTGAGAGAAAATCTTTGCATCCTACACATCTGACAGAGGACGAATTTCTAGAATTTATAAAGAACTCCAGAAAGCAATTCCCAAGACAACAAATAATCTAGTATAGAAGTGGACAAAGAAACTGAACAGACAGTTCTCAAATGAAGAAGTTCATAAGGCTATGAAGCACATGAAAAATAGCCATTAAGGAAATGCAAATCAAAACTCTGAGATTCCACTTAACTCCAATAAGAATGGCCAAGATCAACAAAACAAATAATAAATGCAGACAACGTTGTAGAGTAAAAGGAACCCTCTTACACTGTTGGTGGGACTGGAAATTGGTTCAACCCCTTTGGCAATCAATATGGAGATAACTCAGAAAACAAAAAATAGAACTGCTATATGACCCAGCTATACCACTACTGGGAATATACACCCAAAGAGAGATGAGTCATCATACCCCAGAAACACCTGCATCTTCATATTCCATGCAGCACTTTCCATAATAGCAAAGATACGGAACAAATCAAGGTGTCCATCAACAGAAGAATGCATAAAAAATTATCGTATATATACACAATGGAATACTACTTAGCAATAAAAAATGAAGTACTGTCATTTGCAGAAAAATGGATGGAACTGGACATCATCTTAAGTGAACAGACACAGCTCAAAAAGAGAAACACCCTACCTATGTTCTCACTTATATGTGGGAGCTGAATCTTACTTAAAGGAAGAAAAATCCTATACATAAATTGATATATAAAAAATTCACAATTAAACTTAGCAAAGAAAGGACAATATAAAGGGTAGAGAGAAGGAGGGAGGGAACTAGCAGAGAGAAGCAAAAATTGTGGAAGGTAGGATGGGGAGGACAGTCATTGTAGAGGGATATAAGGGGAGAGGATGATCTTAATGTAAATAACAAAACTTCATGAGTACATTAGAAAAATAGGGGAATATAACCCAAATGTGCATTTGAGTTTTAGTACATATTAGCTATAAGGCTCCGTAAACCTTTTGGGGTGATGAAAGTGTCAGAAAGTTGTCAGAAGTGATGTAAAGGATGCATAATGGAAAAAGCTAGTGCTGTATTACTCTGTATCACATCATCATTTACTAATAAAGGGAGATAAAAAAGATAAATAATATAATACAATGTACAAAATGAAGAAATGTCTTTGTTTCTAGCTTATGACATTCAACAGTGTTTGGGTATAATAAGGCAAGTTCTTGGTAACTTAACTAATGAAAAAGCAAAGTAGTAAGAACTATGGGAAATGTAAATTGTCAAACTGTATAAAGACGCAAAGAAAATTTCTATCCTTATCCTAATAATTCCACTTCCACATAAGACATCTAAGAAAAAAAATCAATTCCTGAATACAAATTTGTTTACCAGGATATCCATTACAGTCTTAAAGTTCAGAAAAAACAATGTGTAAATAAGTTTTCAATTATTGGGAAATGCTTAAGAGAATGATTATATAATATTAAGAGGTTATTTTCCTTTTCTCTGTTTTTTGTTTTGTTTTGTTTTAGGCATTTATTTATTTTAATTTATTTTTATGTGTGTGTGTATGAGATGTGTGGGTGCTGGGGATTGAATTCAGCGCTTCATGCATGTTAGGAAAGTGCTCTAGCACTGATCTACACCCTTAACCCACAGGACAGAATATTGTGCAGTCGATAAAATTAATATTTTGACATTCTAATAATGCGAGAAGAAAAAATGCCCTATCTAAAGCTAAGCAAAGTAAATCTATGTCATGCTATATTATATATTGTATCATTACAATTATATTATATATTGTATCATTACAATTATATTATATATATATACACATATGTTGTTGTTGTTAGGTGCCATCGAGTCAGTATCTGACTCATAGCGACCCTCATAGGGTTTTCAATGGCTGACTGTTTCGGGATTGCCTTGGGAGTGGATTGCCAGGCGCTTCTCCCATTTTTGCGGTGCTGGGAATTGAACTCCGGGCCTCAGAGACTGCAGCACAGTGCTCCACCCACTGAGCCAAATCCCAGCCCATATACACATATATATATACATAAATACACATATGCACACACAGGGATAGAAACACATTTTTTTGGTAGGGAACAGACAAGAATGTTAGCATTTCTAGGTTGTATTTATTTTCTTTAAATCTTTCTGTCTTTTCCAGATTCTCTGCAATGAAAATCCTTTACAACCAGGAAAAAGCTAATAAGATTAAATGATTAATTTGGACTAATTCTGATATATATGTATGATTTATCCCACAGAAATAGCTCCTTTTCTGAAGTCAAGCCAAAGAGATGTCAAACCACACTGGATTCCACAGAGACTCAACTGCCAATAATGACATAATGCAAAATCTCCCACAGAGACCCCCTTCTCTTTCACACAACACTATATTTTTTTAAACAATCTTTAACATTTGGAAATGCTGACACATTATAAATGAGATCATTAGTAGAAAGTATTTTCCATTACACTTTTGTCAAGGAAAATCCCTTACTAGTTCTATTTCTGAGTTATATTTTTATGAAGCTGGCAAAATTCAAAGCAAGCTATATAAAGCACACATTTACAAGCATCTCCCTCTACCAAATTAAATTCACTTTAGTTATCACACTGATAAGAGTCACTTCTCATGGGCATGTCCTCTGTATGACCATGTGTTTGGTGTATGTGAGAGACTGCAAAGAAGAGGACAGGACCTCAGAAGATGCCAAGTGAGCCACCAGTTGTGAAGTGAGTCAGGAATACCAAAAAAATAGCCCACTGGTTACCTTTATATTCGGTAACTCATTTATTCTGTCTGTACCTAATCTACGGATATTATGTCATTGTAGGTGCCATCAATTCAGTATCCAACTCATAGCAACCCTATGTACAACAGGCGAAACATTGTCAGTGCTTCTCTGCTGTTCATAGGGTTTTCAATGGCAGATAGATTTTATAGGTCATCAAGATTCAGTGAAACTCCAAATGGATTTGGGTTCGGTAAACAGCCTGTCCTCATTCCCAAACCCCTGTAACCTATTATACTGGTTGGAACTGATCAATGAATTTTCTTATACAACCTTGGCCTTCACCTTTGTAAGATCACCTATAGTTGCTGAGATGATATTCCCAGAGGCTGTTCCCTTATTGTAAATATATATTTAGGTAAGTCCTCAAAACTAATGACCTCTGAATTCTTCCTTGTCAGTCAAACTTGAGGTTCCCATCCTCTGATACGATTCCTTTATGCTGATCATTTTCTCTACTTTGCCCACCAGTGAATTCAACTTAAAGCCCACTCTGTCTGAGTCTTTACTTTTCCTTTATCAACCCAATTCTAACACAACAGTTAGAATTGTTCTCAAATTTTGGCAGTGTTAAGGTAAAGATATATACATATACATACATACAAAAAAATTACACCTATTGGACACGCCATTCCCTTTTATCTGAGATTTCTTCAGGCAGTTTATTATAGATATTGTCCTAGAAATGCTTCCAGATTAGAATACGGCTTCCTCTCTTTGCAAACACAATGTAGCTCTCCAAACCTCCCAGAGAATGGTGAAAATGAGGAGTCTTGGACTTTAAGTGAAAGAATGAAACATAAAACTTCTATTTACAGGAATGTGTTCATTTACTTGCTAGATTGATTAAGTTTGCTTTTAAAATTATGGATTCATCTGTCATTCCTTAGGGGTGAGGGGCTTGTTTTGGCCAATGATTTTGTGACTCTGGTAAGTTATTTGAATATCTCTGAAAGTATGTCAAGTGGGACTAGTAATAGGGATTGCATTACTTGATTGTTGGAAAGATTAAGTACAGTCAGAGTAAATATGTAAACATTTTTGTCTGAGAGTTCCTACCTACATCCTGTAACATTTTTCTTAGCATTCCATGCAGATTTCACTGAATCACTAATCCCCTGAGTAGCTTTACAGATGTGAAAAGAATCATAGGTGCTATCACTGCTCTTGTTTGTCCCCAAAATGAAGAAAATAAAGCAAGCCAGGCCTGGTTGCTAATGCCTGTAATCTCAGTGACTGGGGAGGCAGAGGCAGGAGGATCACAAATTTGGGGCCACAGGTAGCCTGCACAATTTAGCGAGACCCTGTCTCAAAAATAAAAAAACAAAATAAAATAAAATGGGCTGAGGATGCAGCCTAGTGGTAGAGTGCTTGCAAAGTATGTGGGATGACCTGGGTTCAACCCTCATGTACTACAAAAGAAAGAAAGAAAGAAAGAGAGAGAGAGAGAGAGAGAGGGAGGGAGGGAGGAAGGAAGGAGAAGGGAAGGGGAAGGGGAAGGGGAAGGGGAAGAGAAGAGAAGAGAAGAGAAGAGAAGAGAAGAGAGCAAGCACCTGTGGTCATCTACATTCTGATGAGTACTAAAATAGAGTGGACACTGGCCATGTATATATTTATCCTCCAGCTGTTTCTGTCTGCTTATTTTACCAATTCTAATAAAAACTGCTCTCATCCCTAAAGAATTTGAAGAACTGTCTCAATTGTGCTCTGTCCTCTAGGTGTACAGATGCAATATAAATGTCTATTGTGAAGAAATGTGCAGAAGGCATCATTTTTATTTAAGCTATTGTGAGGTAGTTAAGGAAATGGTTCTGATACAAGGGAAGATCCTAAGTGGGAGACTCATGCTTTGTGATGCCAGACCTCCTTGTTACTGACTTTAGATACATGAAAATATGATTTTAGTCAGAGATTGCTGTGTCTACATGTCTGCTGATGTCATGTGATAACACTGCACATTGTTTCTGTGGAAATCAATGCAGTTCTTGAACAGTGATTCCCTCTGGCTCTGTGCTTACTTCTTTGGATTCTCATAAGAATCTGCCCTGAAGTTTAAACTATGAATTAAACTCTGAATAAAATTCTGAATAAAATTGCTTCCAAACAATAAATGGAATAGCAAACATACCTAGAAACCTATCTGCAGCAGCCTGGTATTTTACCCCAGTTTTTAATGTCAGGTTGCTTTTTTATTCCAGAGGTCAGGAAAACAAACACTCTGTGAGCTCATTGTGTGCATGCCCAAACAAGCAGAAAAACAGGCGCCTTTCCAAATGCCAGACAATGAAACCCACAGATTTTATTTGTACCTAGCTGTAATTTGGGTGATAAAACACTTGCTAATACAAGCTATTAAAACAAACCAACAAACCAGTCTCTCAGAGTCTATTTTAAAATTTCCTCACTGTGTTCTTAATTAACTGCTGACTTTAAACCAAAGATGCCAGTCAAGAAACACAGTTACCTTTAGCACTGTTTTATTTAAAATTTTAACATTGTGAATATTAGCAGATAAAAATTATAAAAAGAAACAATAGATAACTCATTTTAGCCAATACTTTGGGATTAATTTTAAGTGGTAGAACACTGTAGGACAGGAACCCATTTGGGGATAGTTTCTGATATCTAGTGAATTCAGAGAGTATAGTCAACTTTATTACCCAACACTCAGAATATTTCTTTTAAACACAAATTCCTTTAAAAATTGGTAAGAAGTTAAATGATATCCATAAAGTTAAATAATGGGAAAGGTAAGTAATTCTAAGTAGTTTTATTATTGTTGTTGTTAGGTGCTATTGAGTGGGTATCCACTTCATAGAGACCCTACTTACTTGTGCTTCTCCACTATTCATAGGGTTTTCAATGGCTGACTGTTTTTGGGGAATGGATTGCCAGGTCCTCTATCAGTTTTATATTAGGCTTGTCTTATTTATAATTCTATAAGAAAATGATTGATCTAGGTGTTGTGCAATGGTAATTCTCTCCTGTATAGAATGTCCTCTGACTGAGTTGAAAAACAAAATTTGACTCCTTATCCTTGCGAGCTTTTCTAAAAGGAAATCATCTCTGTAAAGTGAAGACTGTGAAGTTGCTGATAAAACACATTCCCTTCCATTCTTCCCCCTTAACCCAATCCTATCCCCTCATTTTTCCCTCTCTCACAATGATGAGATTAGTACAGCTTGTACAGGGCCTTCATAACTATAATAGGAACAATTTTGTGGTCTTAACTCCTGTTAAAATAGGCACTGCACAACAATAATCTACCCAGAGTTGCCTGGAAAAAACAACAAAAATAAAAACCCCTAACAATCCATGCATAATGGACCCTAATTAAATAAGCAGATTATTGTAGTGTCTTAATAAACTGCTCTGTGGCACAGGACAGGTACTGAAATCCACAGTAGTGAAGAGTTTTCCTGAAAACACTTCCAAGCTGGACTGGCAGCAGACTGGAGTCCTTGGTATGATCAAGGTAACATCAATGGTTTGTTACATGTCTATTTTATTTTTTCACACATCTTATCTGTAACTGACCCCACCTACCATTCCCATTTGTCTCTGAGATGTTGCCTTTTTGTCTTCCATGTCTCCATATTCAAGCTTCCTCCACATTTGTGTCTTTAAAAGAATGTTATAGTTTTTCTAAAGTATACGTTAAGTATCACAAGATTCACTTGTTTTAATTTTGCAATTCAGTGAATTTTGTTAAATTTACAATGTTATGGAATGAATATCACAACCTAATTTCACATTTCCACTGAATCAAAAATAAACCTTTTCTCCTTGGAAGTCATTCCCTGTTCCCATACTCATGCCAACTTAAGCTAACCCTCACTTTTCTGTCTCTACAGGTTTACATTTTCTAGACAGTTAATATGGAATCATATAATGTTTCATCTTTCAACATAATGTTTTGGCAGCTGATTTATGTTGTAACATGCAGAACAAAATAATATGGTGTCATATGGATATACTGCATTTTGCACATCTATCAGCTGATGAATGTGGGAGTTATTTCTATTTGTTTGGAACGATGGTGTCATACTACGAACATTTGTGTACAAATTCTTCTGTGGACATTTTTTCATTTCTTTTGAGTAAGTACTTAGGAATAAAACTAGAGTCATTTAGTAAGTTTATATTTAACATTTTGGGAAACTGTCCAGCTATTTCCCAAAGTTTTACATTGCCAGCAGCAATGTATATGGTTTTCAGTAATCTCATATCTTCACTAAGAGCAAGCAAAAAGCACTGTCTTTATTGTATTGTTGCTTCCTTTTTTTATTATAGTCATCCTTGTTGGTGTGCAATGTTATCTCATTGTGATTTTAATTTGCATTTCCCTGATGCTAATGATGTTGATCATCTCCCCTTTCTGTCTGTTATTCTTATTTTCTCTTATAAAAATTGTTTTTCTTCAGCTGGGCATGGTGGTGCATGCCTGTAATCCCAGCGGTTTGGGAGGCAGAACCAGGAGGATCGCAAGTTCAAGACCAGAGGAAGTCTGCATAATTTAGCGAGACCCTGTCTCAAAAAGTAAAGAAAAAAAAAGGGTTGGGGGTGCAGCTCAGTGGAGCATGCAAGCGCGAGGCCCTGGGTTCAATCCCTAGTACCGAAAAAAAATTGTTTTTCTTTTCACTATTTAACATTCTTGATGTTCCTTTTTACCTTATACCCATTTATTCATCCATATGTATCACAGTGAGTTCCAGTCATATGCAATTAAACCCCATATCTAACTGCATGCTGCTAAGGGCTCATTCTCAATCTATTCATCTTCCTGAAGTTGCTGATGTCATATATCTACTTGGAGAAGAAGCAGGAAAGCTGAATTTTAAGTTTACTAAGAAATAATGCAAAGGAATACAAGTTCATCCTATTTAATATACTCTATAATTAATCATAAGGCTGGGATTTAGCTCAGTTGGTAGAGCGCTGCTCTGCAGTCTCTGAGGTCCCAGGTTCCATTCCCAGCACCGCAAAAATGGGAGAAGGACGTGGCAATCCACTCACAAGGCAATCCCAAAATAATCAGCCATTGAAACCCTATGAGGGTCGCTATGAGTCGGACATGACTCAACGGCACCTAACAACAACAACATAATTAATCATGGGAGAAGGACCAGCAAGCCACTCCCAAAAATCAATCTGCCTTTGAAAACCCTATGAATAGCAAAGAAGCACTGACAACAGTGTTTTGCTTGTTGTACCTAGGGTCGCTATGAGTCAGACACCGATTCAATGGCACCCAACAACAACAACAACAACATAATTAATCAAAATATTGTTGTTAGGTGCTGTCAAGTCCAACTTATACTGACTCTCAAAGGGTTTTCAATGGCTGATTGTTTTGTGATTGCTTTGTGAGTGGATTGTTACTTCCTTCTTCTATTTTTGTGGTTCTGGGGATAGAATTCAGGTCTTCAGAGAGTGCAGAGCAGCACTGTACCAACTGAGCTAAACCCCAGACCAATCAAAATATTAGTTTACTATAATCGTTTAGATTTTAAGTAAATATGTTGGCCATATGATCAGTCATGTCTGGCCTCCTACTACTTCATGGACAGTGTAGGGTATATTTATATTATATAGCTGTGAAAATCTCCAATTTAGAGTCCATCTGTCATTACCATCTTCTCTGTCTGCCTCCTGTTTTTTCCCTTTCTTTTACTTTTGTAACATAATGGCTATGGGTCAGGCCTAGGAATAGAACCACCTTATTTCCCCCTCCTTTTCTTCCCTTCTGCCTCTTTCACCTTCCTGTCTAATCAGTAGCCAGTAGGTGACTCCACACAAAGGTATAAATGATGCTTAAACAAAATTATTATCTGTTTCACATTGTGTGACCAAGTGAACCTGGGGAAACAGAAGAACAAAGCAAAGAACAAAAGAAAAAGAAAAGTCAAATTAATTTGCAACCTGGGGAAAACATTCCAGGTCTTGATATAAAATAGAAAAGCTTGGAAAATTGTTCATTCAATATGCAATGATGTGGCCAAGTTAAGAGAACCAAAAAATGGGAGTGTGATTCAATGGCAAAATTGAGCTGATCAGTTTAGACACTTTTCTTCTGAAAAGTAGTAAACACTGGGACAAGATAACAGTTCTCTTTTTCCCCTTTACTATTCCTTCTGCTTTCCCTTTTTCTCTTTCGGGAAGTATTATGGTTTGGATTTAAAATGCTCCCCAAAGGTCATGTTGTTTGGTCCCCAGCTGGTGGTGCTGTTCTAGGAGGTTGTGGCACGTGGGAAGTGGGTCTAGCTTATGAGAAGTGAGCCACTTGGGGGCTGGGGGGGGGGGGGCGGGGCAGGCTTTTGGAGGTTTTTATTCTGTACCTGTGGCTCTGCACTCTTTCTGCTTTCTACTCATGAAGATGTAAGGTCTTCTGCCATGGGCCCTGCCCCCTCTACCCCCACCACTGCCATGCTGGCCCTGCTCAAATTATGAGCTGATCTACTAACTGTAACCTTCCCATAAATCTTTTCCCCAATGTTTGTTTCAACTGGTTTTTCTGTTATACTGACAATGACAATGGACTAATACAGAAAGGAAATAACTCTTTCCCAGATGTCAGTGAAGAATCAAGAAGGTCTTTATTTGATGTGTTGTTATTTATCCTTCAAACAACTCTTCTCATGTTCCAAGGCCATTAGCTCTGTAATGCAGATTTCTTGCTTGCAAGCTGAGAATGGGAGTATACGACTTTTCTACTAGGATGAATTTTGACAAATTCTGATGAATAAAACCTGAGCCACTGTAGCCTGAGGAGATTGTTATGCTTGTTTGGAAGTAAAATATTTAAGCTGAACTGAAACATATTTGCTAATTGCTAAAAACCTCTGGTATGGCTTAGTTAAGAGCTGCATCATGCTTGGAACAAAGTATCTATGAATAGTGAATAGTTGTAGTTTCTATGGTTTTGCTTTTGTTTTAGGAGGGCAGGGGGAAGAAAAGATCGACGAGATATAGCGCTTTGGTTCTCTGAAAGCTGAGCACTTCATCACTATGCATCATATCAATAGAGTTGATCAGCCAGATATTATTTTAGCTTTGCAATAGCATGAATTGACACTTCTGTTTGATGTTATACATCAATACAAAGAAATACACTCAAAGAGATAAAGGGGAAAAGGAAGAAAAGGAATTACTATGATTTTTGTTGTTACTGTTGTTAGGTGCTCTCAGGTCAGGTCCGACTCAGCATCTCTCCATAAAACAGGACAAAACACTACTGGACACTCTAACAGTCATAGGGTTTCTGGTGGCTGATTGTTTTGGGAGTGGGCTGCTGGGTCCTTTTTACAAGCTTAAAGTACTCAATATTCCCAGGCGGTGGTCTCTCATCCAACAGTCATAGGGTTTCTGGTGGCTGATTGTTTTGGGAGTGGGCTGCTGGGTCCTTTTTCCAAGCTTAAAGTACTCAATATTCCCAGGCGGTGGTCTCTCATCCAAGGACTAAGCAGGCCTAACCCTACTTAGCTTCTGAGATCAGAGGAGATTGGTTACCAGAGTGGTATGATTATTTAAGGATAAACTGAGATATAAATGTGGTAAAATTAAACTGAAAGGACTTTACAACCTAATTTCCAATGCAAAGATTTGGAAAAGTGTTGACTGATCAGCTTCAGAAAACTTGGATAAAATCATTACTGATCTATCACATCTTTTGTTGTTGTTGTTAGGTGCCGTCGAGTCAGTATCCAACTCAGTGACCCTCATAGGATTTTCAATGGCTGACTGTTTCGGGATTGCCTTGGGAGTGGATTGCCAGGTCCTTCTCCCATTTTTGTGGTGCTGGGAATTGAACTGGGGACCTCAGAGACTGCAGCACAGTGCTCTACCAACTGAGCCAAATCCCAGCCCCTATTACATCTACCATTAGAATAAATCCAGAATCTAACCACTTCTTATCATTTCCATTGTTGTCACCCTGGTCTGACTCCCTAGCATTTTCTTGGATTTCTGAAATAATCTCCAAATCTCTGAAATAATCTCTAGTATTTTTCAGTCTCCTTCCTATGTCCCCAAATGCAATAATTTCCTTTTAAAACTTAAAGTCCAGCCATGTCATTCCTTGGCTCAAAACCCACCCAAGAGAAGTTAAGTAGCCTTAAAGAGTTAGAAGCAGGGTATCAAGAGAAATAGAAGAGTAAACTAACTCTTTTAAATCTATATTCTTAGGAGCAGCTGAATCTATACTAAAACACCTGCTGCCCAGAAGGCATGAAAACAGTCTGAGGTAGACACAAGGTGAGGACAAGATAAATAAGCATATATTTAGGGGAATAGGGGATTATAAAATTCTAGAGGTATCACATTTCTAGGTAGTATACAGGTCTTCCTCAATTTAAATGTGTGAAATTAATTTATCATCTATGTAAATATTTATTTTGCCTATTTTGTATACAAAACCATATTTAAATACATTCAGTAGCCTAGCCTGCTTCCCTTGGCTATTCATTCCTGACTTGACAGGGGTTCTGGTTTGTGCTACACTAATCATCACCATCAGTTCCTGCTGGAGAAGTTGAAGGGAGCCACAGCTTCCAGGCTTCTCTCATTCCACCCGAGTAGCTTATGAAGAAAATAAAATCTCTCAGCAAAAACACTGTCTCCTTCACAGTCCAGACAAAATATATTCATCATAAGAGATGCCATTATTGAATTTAATTCATTGGTTTAAAAAGAAGAACTGTATCCTAGATTATTTTTACTTTTTGAAAGTGAAGTTAAATGGGAGAGAAATTAAGACTAACCACCCAGAAATAAACACTTTTACATGTTTTCCATCTTGCTTTATCCATGTAATGCGATACAAGCATTCTCCTAACTCATTAAAAACACTTCAGAAACATAAGAAACAATTGCAAATATTACTGTGGCCTCATATATCTCAGAGTGAAAGCCAAAGTCCTTCAGGTGTCCTATAACTATACACTTTGACCAGCCCTTACCTCTATAAGCTCATCTTCAATCCACCCAAAGATCCCTGTGTTACTCCAGCCATGACCATCTCCCCAGAGATGTTTAACACACCACACAGTTCACTGCATCATGGACTGTCACGGGCTCTTTCCTCTGCCTACCATATTCTTCTCCCAGATGCCTGCACTGATTGATTGCCACCTCCTTAAAGTCTTTGTTCCAATACCACCCACACTTTGCATTTCCCTGGCCTTGCTTTATTTTTCTCCACGGAACTTACCTACTTAGTAACAGAATGCTTAATTACTCACACCTAAGCATTTGTTGTTCATCTCCCACAGTGGAATGTCAGTGGCAGAAGTCAGGGTTCTTACATTTTCTTTAGTAGCCCCAGGGCCCAGGCTGATGCCACACTCATGATAGACAGCTGTTAAAAGACTGCTGTTCCTTGGGGTACAAAGGCAAGGGTGAAGTGGAAATGTCCTTTCTTTTTCTGGAAAAGTGGTGAACATCCCTGCTTCCTATTTTGACTAAGGCACAGCCTGAACTGGAGGATACACATGAGATAAGGATGCAGAATCAGCCTAGGTGTCCATTTATACATGAATGAATTATAAAAAAGTGGTGGTATGTATACATAGTAGAATTTCACTTAGTCAAAAAGAAGAATGAAATTATGTCATTCACAAGAAAATGAATGTAACTAGACACTGTCCTTTTAAGCATAGCTTCAAACCTGTGAAAAACTGGGCTCAGGTTTGCATTCAATATGTTAAAATTTAGAGGGTTTGGGTTCCCGTTTAAGTCCTACGTGTAGATTGTGGGGCTTCAAATGGAACCCAGGCCCAAAACATGAACCTGTTCCAGTTCAAGCATTTAAATTTTTTTTTTTCTGAACCTGAACCTGAAGTGAAACTCAAACTTGAATACAGTGGAAAACTGGGTCCAGGTTCAGTTTTCAACTTTTTTCTTTTTGGGGGTATTATTAGCTATTTCAAAATTGAAAAAAAAAAAAAAAGCAATAACTTTTTATTATTTGTCTATCTACACATAGGGCCTGGAGTTTAGCTCAGTTGGTAGAGCACTGCCCTGTGCTCTCTGAGGCACAGTTCAATCCCCAGCACTGAAAAAGTAAGAGAAGGACATGGCAATCCACTCCTGTGACAATCCTGACACAATCAGCCACTGAAAACCCTAGGAGGGTAGCGAAGTTTCATCAGACTGGGAGGCACCTAACAACAACAACGATCTACATATAGAATTATTTATTTATTTATTTATTTATTTATTTATTTTTTGCGGTACTGGGAGTTGAACCCAGGGCCTCGCACTTGCATGCTTTGTAAGTACTGTACCACAGAGCTGCACCCTCAGCCCATTTTTTTTTTTTTACTTTCTGAGACAGAGTCTTGCTAAATTACGCATATTGCCTCTGGTCTCGAACTTGCAATCCTCCTGCCTCTGCCTCCCAAGCCACTGGGATTATAGGTGTGCGCCACTGTGCCCAGTCACATAGGATTAAAATTTAAATGTGAACCTGAACTGAACCTGAGCCCTCTAAGTTTTATAATATTGAACCCAGACCCAAACCTGAACCCAATTTTTCATGGGCTTGTAGCTCTGACTTTAAGTGAAATAAACCAGACTCAGAATGAAAAATATCTCACGTTTTCTCTCATATATGGGCTCTAACTTTGTGTGTGTGTGTGTGTGTGTGCATGTGTGTGTGTGTTGGGGGGGAGATGTGAACAGAAAAGAGAGACTATTTGGGGAGAGAAAAGGGACTGAAGGGATAGAGGAGGGGCAATCAGAAAGAATCGAGGGAAGGGAGACAGTTATCACATGTTATCTTTCACACGCAAAATATGTATGTGTTTGTCTATATATGTGTGTATGTATGTCATTGTTGTTGTTACGTGCCACCCAATTGGTGTCCACTCACAGTGACCCTACGTACAACAGGCGAAACATTATTGTCAGTATTTCTCTGCTATTCATAGTTTTCTTTTTTCTTTCTTTTTTTTTTTTTTGTTGTTGTTGTTTTTTATGGTACTGGGTTTTAAACTCAGGGCCTCACACTTGCATGCTGTGCAAGTGCTGGACCACTGAGCTGCACCCCCAGCCCTTTTTTTTTTTACTTTTTGAGACAGGGTCTCACTAAGTTATGCAGACTGCCTCTGGTCTCGAACTTGAGATCCTCCTTCCTCCGCCTCCCAAGCCGCTGGGATTACAGGCATGTGCCACCGCGCCCAGCGCAGGGTTTTCAATGGCGAATTGATTTTTGGGAGTGGGTTGTCGGGTCCTTCTCACAAGCCTACAGCACCTGGTGTTCCCAGGGGGTCTCCCTTCCAAGTGCTCACCAGGCCCAATGTGCTTAGCTTCCAAGATCTGATAGGATCAGACACCACAGTGCTACAGTGTGTGTATGAGTATATATGAATATATATGAATGACATGTAAGCAGAAGTTGGACTATGCGGAAGAAAGGGACCAGTAAGAAGACCAATAAGGGCAAGAGGAAGGGGGCAAAAGAGGAAAATGGGAGAGTGAACATGTGCAATAGGCACTCATAGAAATGTCACAATTAAATCCAAAGGCAGGGGAAGAGTTCTGTGCTCCAGCCTCAAAACAAACAAACAAACAAAAAACAAAAACCAACAAAAACACTGAATGCCTCTTTAACTCTTTTACACTTGGAATTCTCATCATCTTCCTTTAAATCATAAAGATAATCTGTTGACCCTTACAACAGCTCTAAGTTATTATTATCCCTAATTGAGAGAGAAGGAAAGAGGCTGTAGGGTTTATTGAGGCTGTAAGTGGCGGAACCAGGACTAGTAAACCGTGTTACTGGGTTTCCCCTTCAACATCATCATAATGAACAGCAGCCACATCTCTGATGACAGTAAATTAGCATGTAGACAAGAACGTCTTCTTACCCTCCCAAGAGAAACTTTCACCCTGTGTAATTAGAGTCTGAATAAAGATACAAGAACAAATATCTCACTGATATGCTTTTGTCAAGTCTTTGCCTTTCTTTTCTGTTGTTTGTTCCTTTGGTTTAGTTCAATGTGCAAGTGCATAGTGTTCTGAATCTTCATTTTACTTAAGTTTATCCTAGAACAAAATCCTTATATTTGTGTTGCTTATCCATTCCAGGACCCAGAAAACACACATAATTTATCTGTTTGATTCATTCTCATAAAAACCTTCATTAAGGCAAGGACAGGTGGGTATATTTTCACTTTAGAAGGATAAATGACCTGTCCAATGTGATGTAACTGATAAGGCTCAAAACCAAGATACACAGAGAACTTTCTGGTACAAATCCAATGCATTTAACTTACTGGAAATGCATTCACTGTTTTGGGGAATTTTGTGTATGGACTTTTTTTAAGGGGTGTTACAAAATAAGAAGAAGTTGATCTAAATTATTCTTACAAGTATCTTCTAGACATATAATTATCAATTTTGCACTCTTTTCCACTTCCTGGCAATTATTCCATAACCATAATTCAAAAATGTAGACCCTAGAAGTTCCTTCCTACTCCTTTCCCTGTTGTCTCTAATCTCTGTTTCCTACTTCTGAAACTTTCCTGCTGCTGCTTCTCAGCCATCCCCACTGGAACTTTGACAGACTCCAGGTGCAGAGTTAACACCATCTCCTCTTGGGTCTAACTAGTAAAGGTATTCTCCTTTATCACTCCATATCCATATGCTGCCCAGTTTTGAGGAGCTTTTTTCCCCTTCTTGGAGCTGTGCAAGCTTCCTGAGAGCAGGCTCCACCATCTCCTACTCTTCCACATGCATCACAGCATAAGCACTTAAAATAGCACCTTGTACATTGTGGAAAGGCATAGACATTTGAAGAAAGAACCGTGAACTGACAATGGCAGCTTTTGATCTGAGGATGTTGCTCAGTGATAGAGTGCTTGCCTACCACATATAAGGCCCTGGATTCCATCCCTAGTACCGGAAAAAAGAAAAAAAAAAAAACAAGGAAGTTATTAGAGAATGTGGTACTTGCAAGCATGTGCTTGCCTCTCTTTGCCACCTCTTCAGCACTGTTAGGCTCTTCTCAATTCTCTATCTCACTCTCCACTTGTATTCCACCACAAAAAAGATGATGTGAACTATGATGGGCTAGTTCTGTCAAGTATGTCAAATGCTGGAGGCATCGAAAACACAGTACTTCAAGGTCTGATTGTGGTTTAAATATGTAGGAAATTCTTCTTTGACCAATGCCTTTTTTTTTATTGCAGGAAACTAATTTTCATTTTGCTGGACACTTACAACATTTACCTGTTAAGAAGCGTTTCATTATGTTTAATAGATGTAGTTTTTCCTGAACAGAAAACATGTTTATTTGATAGGTCAATTACTTGATCCACCCTTGTTCCAGTGTACAAAATAATAAATGTCCTTAAGTGAGATATTTTGATCAAAGAAGATTAAAAATAATCACTTAATTGGAAGTAGGTAGCAGATTGATATAGTCCCTTGGGGTAAGCTTGATGAATGGAATGAATCCTATTCAAAAATTATCTCATGATATATATTATTGACTATTTTATAATTTTACAAAGATTATAAATCTTTAGATTTAAGAACAAAAGGTAAATCTGTAAATACCAAACTTATATGATGGTTTTCTTCCGCAGTATCGGGGGGCTGAACCCAGGGCCTTGAGCATACTTTGCAAGTGCACTACCACTAAGCTGTGCCTCCACCCTCCTTTTTTAATTTTTTATCTTGAGACAGGGTATCGCTCAATTATAGAGGTTGCTTCTAGCCTTGAAATTGCAATCATCCTGTCTCAGTCTCTTAGGTTACTGGGGTGTGTACCATCATATCCAGCCTATAGATAAGTTTTTATATAGGAAATATATAATAATTTAATTCTAAAGAAAAGTATTTGTTATTCAATTAATATAATTTCCAGTTTTATTTCTTTTTCTTCCAAGTCTACAATTAAAAAAAAATCTTCAACAGGACTTCTTCCATTGAAAGTTAATCAATGCCTTAATTATCATTTCATAATACTTTATAACTAATCATTTATACTTTATTTTGCTTTTATTTCACTCTAAATTAAGTTTCTATTTTACTTCTCCTATGAAATAGAGATGGCAAAAGGTACTAGCATAGATATTAGTAAGAATGAGCACTAGATATCTGAGGTAGAGACTCAGCAATAAACCTAGGATGAAAAATAAAGAATTGTCTTTTCCCTTACAATTTCATACTATATAAAAAACCTAGTAATATTAAGTCACATCTATGTGCACACATGGACACACATCACATCACATACACACAATGGCCATGAACTTTCCATGATTAGAGGTTTTAAAGGCACAAGGACATCTATGAAGTATACTTTTACTTTATATTAAAGAATAGAATTACCATTCTAACTGTTGTATTAAGTAATTCATTCTATAACCTAGAACACTGCCTGGTATACATGGGCTCTTAACTACATCACATGAATGAATGCCTCCTGTATACTACTCTTTACCTGCTTGGGAGGTAGAAGGTCAGAAAAAGCTCTGACTCTGCTGGACACTATGCTAAGCAATGTCAATACTTCATCTTTAACCGTCACAAACATTCTTTAATTATTATATTTTATGCCTAGTTTATAGATGAGAGAACAGAAGCATCATGATATTGAGGTGTTTATTTAAAATAGTGGAGCCAATAAATCACAGTGATCCCATCAAAATCTCAAAGTGTGTCTGTCTGCAAAATCTGGGATTTTAACAATTCCCTGTGTTGCCTCTTTTACTCAAAAGCATTAGAACCAGAAAGAATATCAACTACTTCTGCATCACCACTTTGTCCATGAATATTGAGACCAACTGAGGTAAAATGACTCATGAAAAAAATCTTCTCAAGTCAGGGCTCCAACTATATCCTGACTCAATATCATTAACTGTTGGGGATTTTTAAAATGCACCCCATAACTAGAGTCCCTCAGACCAGCCTGAGGGACTGACCTCTAGGTGACCCCAGGGCCACATTCCACTCACTCACTCCTACTCTTCCCAACGAGTGAGTAAAGATGGCCCCTGACCAGTCTGACCCAGCCTCAACCACCTCTACTTTGATTGGCTACCCCTAGCATGCTGATTGGCTCCTAAGATACCCTACCTGATTGGACCCTTACCCACCTTACCTACTAATCCCCACTATACCCCAAAACCATCCCATTTAAATAACTGCCCCTACCTGGCAGGTATGACAGTCTACCTGCCATACCTGTCAGGAATGTGCCCTGATTGGCTATCCCTGGTATACACCCCCTTCCAAGAGCCTATATAAGCGAGCTTCTGGACCCCACTTCAACCCATCACCTTTCTCCATCCTTCAACTGCTGTCTGGACCCCATCACCTTGATCCAGCACTCCCCAATCCTGTGGAAGATCTCCCAGCAAGCCAACAAGTCAAGACCAGGGGCCCTGAAGTACCGAAGGCTGAAAGAAGTCACGAAGAGCCTCCCAATTCCTTCCATCCTTGGGAAGGACGGAGGCAGAGAAGGTGAGCTGCAAGAGTCAAGACCACTGGATCCAGCCCAGTGGAATATCAACTGCCTATAGCTATACTTTTAAGGCTGAGCTGTACCATCAGTGAACCTGCAGCATTCTATGGTACAGGCTTTAAGCTAGCACTTGACAGGGGCTGCTTGCAGGTTGCCCCTCACTTGGGGAGTAACCCAATAAACTTTCCCTCTCCTGTTTCCCACAGAAGGTCTCCTGAGGTTCTTCTTTGGTGCCTCCAGACACCACATCAACCGGGTCCTGTGGGTCCCCAATACCCACCTGGTGTCGAGGCAAGGCTTTGACCTCTGCTGGGCCTGAGCCAAACCCCGATAACTAACCTGCTTGAGTTTTTAAGAGGGTGGGGGTTCTTCCACCCTGAAACATCAAACCATTTAAGAAGGAGGAAAGACCCTGTGAAATGTGCAGTTACAACAGGTGAAAGGTTTGGCAGAGACAGGAGCCTGACCTTTGGCTAGACTTTCCAGGCAGCAGGCCAGTGCCATATATCTGGCTCTCTGGTTTTGATTCATATTTTGAGTCCCTCAAGATACTGAAGAAGAACCTCCCAGAACCTCAGGAAGCCCATTCATCAAAATGTCCAACAAAAACATATACTGTTATCAATCATGTGTGAGGACTAGATAAAGAAAGCAAAGATTTTGACCTCAGAAAGTTCATGGCCATTGTGTGTAGGTGATGTGATGTGTGTCCATGTGTGCACATAGATGTGACTTAGTGTTACTAGGTTTTTTATATAGTATGAAATTGTAAGGAAAAAGACAATTCTTTATTTTTCATCCTAGGTTTATTGCTGAGTCTCTACCTCAGATATCTAGTGCTCATTCTTACTGTTCTTACTAATATCTATGCTAGTACCTTTTGCCATTTCTATTTTATAGAAGAAGAAATTCAGTTATTGAGACATCAGCTGACTGGCTTAGGTTTCCATAACAAATGGTGACATATTCAGGATTAGAAGCTCCTCAGTTCTCTTTGATATCAAGGTAAAGGTTCTTAACCCCTTAGGAAAGAAGTGGTTTAGGGAAAAGTTCATAGAATAAGTGACAAAGAGGTATGCCTTTGATCCTATTTTAGATTTTTATTTTTGTCCACGTTGCTTCTTCATCTGAGCCTCAGTTCAACACAGACTGCCTAAGTCTAAAAACAAATTAGATGCATGATTTTCTCTTTCCTTTTTCAGAAACCATTCATTTCATTCAGCAAACATAAATAGTGCTTTTCTCTAACACATTGTCCAACTATAGCTTATTAATAGTCCCCAATTTTCCTTTCCTGTACCTTAAAGGTCCTTAGTAATTACTCACTGGCTGTTTAGACACATAGCCATAGAGATTGGTTTGGTCTTCCCTCTGCTATATCACAAAAATTCTACGGTATAGGAGCATAAGTGACAGTGCTTTCAAAAAATGATGAGATGCTATAGAGCAGCAGCTTCCTCTTCCTGCCAAAATAATTCTACATTCTCATGTCATTTAGATCTCAAAAGAGCATATCTTTTCTTCTGAATCATCTGAAGACTAATCCAGATACTTTTATATTAATTGGAAACTGAATGCTTAACATGCAAACACTGTAGTAGCCACATCTCCCTAGGCAGATCTGTTGTTATATTCATGAAGTGCTTCCTGAAGGCTGCTTAGACTTGCACAGACTAGGAAAGGAACTGTCTGGTCTGTCCATCACTGTGATTCCTCCTAATTGTTATTTGTATTATTCCTTAGGGCTTTCACTCCCTACAGATTCTGTGACAGTATTGATATTATAATGTACATAGCATATATTTTTCAAGAGTCTGAGGGTGCCATGTACAAAGTCTATTTCAGTTCTTCCCAATAGGCACTGAAATGCTACAAACTAAATAAAAAGTCCTTACCACGGCTTGTGTAACCATAGAAAAGAGTATCATCTGCAAGTGAAAGCTGTTCATTCTATTTTGCCTTCAGTATTTTGAACATTACACCTGCCCTGCTATATTCAGGGTTATATCTTTGTGCAGCAGTTAGTGGCCACCTACACAGCATGTTTTGAGACATAGAAATGATCATCTGTGTAAAACATACCTCATTAATCGCCCACTGATGCAGTTTCCTCTGTTCGAATTCTAGCTAAGAGAAGTACGAATGGTTAAAATTTCAAGGCAGTGAGGGAATTGTCCAAAGACAATTCCTATAAAACACGACTATTACTTTCCCAAGTAGAAAAGTGTAGAGTATTAAATAGTGCCAATCCTTTAGCTTCTGAAGCAATGAAAATTTTGTTCAGGGAATTTTCTGTGTAGGAGAGCCAGGTCCAATCTAATTCTAACCGACAGGAGATAAGATGAGGACACTAGCATGGGAAGTGTAGAACCAGCACTTCTCAACGTTACAGAGAATGCAGTTCTTCTATGTATTGTAAAACTGCCTAGGCTTGTACTCCACCTCCAGTGATTCCCATTTATTGCATCTCGAGAAGCACCTGCGAAGCCTATCTGCTTTGTTTTGTTTTGTTTTATTTTTAATAAAAACCCAGATGATTCTTATAGAAGACATTAAGTTCCAAAAACCACACCTGGGGAAACGATGCTCAGGGATGAAAAATCAAAAGCTATCAGGGGCCAAAGGGAAAAGAGAGGAAAAAGACACCTAAAAATCTTCACTTGCTCCACAGTGTTTCCTGGGATAGTCTTGCTATTTTTTTTTTTTTTTGGTACTGAGGTGTTGAAAATGGGTCCTCATACATGCTAGGTAAGCGATCTCCTGTACCACTGAGCTGCACTCTCAGACCCTTTTTTAAATTTTATTTTGAGACAAGGTCTTCCTAAATTTTATAGGCTGCTCTGGTCTTGAACTTGCAATCCTCCTGCCTCAGTCTCCTGAGTCTCTAGGTTTATGGAGCCTGGTTGCCACGCTCTTTGACTTAAACTGCTGATCTCATGTTTCTGCTCATTGAAACACTAGCCACATAACATATTTTTCTGCCTCCAAAAGAAATCCCTTTTTTTTTTCTTTTCACCTTTAATGCTTGTTTTCACATCCGTCTTTTAGCTTCCTGAGTTTCGAGAGGATTTCTGGTTCTTTCAGGTAAATGAAACTTTGAGCTCTCATGTGTGCTTCTGAGATTTTTTTTTCCAAGATTTAACTCAGACCCTGGCATTGTTTTGGGTACATTGACCTCTTATCCTTGAAATCTGGCAAAAACTGCCTATTTCAACACTAACCCTGTGAAGCCTTCACAGTGTAGGGTGACAAAATTCACTATAAATAACTCCAGATTATCTGCTTAGACAAATCAAAACTGAGAGGAAACTCAAAAAATGTGTTGGACATTGTCTCAGCCTAGAGTTCCCTTTATAATTCTGTCTTGCATGGTCTAATTTCTTAATGACTTGCATTCCTTTAGGATATATAACTATTGGTGCAATAAAAGTAATCTCAATGAATCCTAGGTTCCAGAAGAAAGGTGAGCATTTTCAAATGCATATGACTAATCATTATACAAGAAAGAATTGGTAGATGACCAACCATTCCAAGAGGTTGCATACGAAGAGGAACCAATGGTGTTGAAGGACGAAGTGGAAGCTGCCTTGAAAGAACTAGCGGAACACAAGGCTCCAGGAATTGGTGGGATACCAACAAAGATGTTTCAACAAACAGATGCAGCACTGGAGGTGTTAACATGTTTATGCCAACAGGTGTGGAAAACAGCTACTTGGCCAACTGACTGGAAGAGATCCATATTTGTGCCTATTCCCAAAAAAGGGGATCCAACTGAATGTGCAAACTATCGGACAATATCATTAGTATCGCACACAGGAAAATTCTACTAAAGATCATTCAGAAGCGACTGTAGCAGTATATAGACAGGGAATTACTGGAAAATCAAGCGGGATTTAGAAGAGGGCAGGGAACTAGGGACATCATTGCTGATGTCAGGTGGATATTAGCTGAAAGCAGAGAATATCAGAAAGATGTCTATCTATGTTTTATTGACTATGCAAAAGCATTTGATTGTGTGGATCATAACAAATTATGGATAACAGTTTGGAAAATGGGAATACCAGAACACCTAATTGTGCTCAGGAGAAATCTGTAAGTGAACCAGGAGGCAGTTGTTTGAATAGAACAAGGAAACATTGAGTGGTTTAAAGTTGAGAAAGGTGTGCGTCAGGACTATATACTTTCACCCTATCTCTTCAATTTATATGCTGAGCAAATAATCTGAGAAGCTGGACTTTATGAGGAAGAACGTGGCAACAAGATTGGAGGAAGACTCATTAACAATGTGTGTTATGCAGATGACATAACTGCTTGCTGAAAGTGAAGAGGATTTAAAACATTTACTGATAAAGATCAAAGATCATAGCCTTCAATAAGGGTTATGACTAAACATCAACAAAACAAAAATCCTTTTGGCTGGGTCAGTAGGCAACTTCACAATAAATGGAGAAAAGATTGAGGTTGTCCAAGATTTTGCTTTGCTTGGCTCTATAATCAACACCCGTGGAAGCAGCAGTCAAGAAATCCAAAGACGCATTGCTCTAGGAAAAGCTGTGGCAAAAGATCTCTTTAGAATATTGAAAACCAGAGATGTCACATTGAAGAAGAAGGTGCATCTGACTCATGCCATGGTATTTTCAGTGGCATCATATGGTTGTGAAAGCTGGACATTGAACAAGAGTGACAGAAAAAGAATTGATGCTTTTGAATTGTGGTGCTGGAGACATCTATTGAATATACCATGGACTGCCAAAAGAACCAACAGATCTGTCCTAGAAGAAGTGCAACCACAGTGCTCCTTGGAAGCAAGAATGGCCAGACTGCGTCTTACCTATTTCGGACATGTAGTCAGGAGAAGGACATCATGTTTGGGAGAGTGGCAGGTCAAGGCAAAAGAGGAAAACCCTCCACCAGATGGATTGACACAGTGTCTGCAACACTGGGCTTAAACATAAATAAGGTCGTTTGCCTGGCACAGAATCGGGAAGTGTTTCAATCTGCTGTACATAGGGTCGCTATGAGTCGGACTGGACTCAACGGCACCTAAGTACAACAACAACAATGACTAATCTATCCCTACTTCACAATTTTTAGGCATAATAATATGTACTCTATACATTATTTCATTATTATAGTATGTTGTTGTTGTTGTTAGGTGCCGTCGAGTCGGTATCCGACTCATAGCGACCCTCTGTACAACAGGGGAAACACTATTGTCAGTGCTTCTCTGCTGTTCATAGGGTTTTCAATGGCAGATCAGTTTTTGGGAGGGGGTTGCCAGGTCCTTCTCCCAAGCCTACAGCTTCTGGTGTTCCCAGGCGGTCTCCCATCCAGGTACTAACCAGGCCCGACCCTGCTTAGCTTCCGAGATCTGACGGGATCGGATGCCACAGGGCTACAGCTGCAGGCTATTATAGTATAGTTTCTGTATTTTAAAATGCATGTCTGAGTTTAAAGACAGGCATGCTTGCTTTATTTTAATTTTCTTACTTTAGTTGGCTGAAATCAACCAGGGCCTGTTTTCCAATAGCTGAAACCCTGCTTTGTCAATTTTTAATATATCTCAAATTCTTAATGGCATTACTCTCAAGAAAAATATTATTTAAAGGCTAAATATTTTGTTAATTAGTTTCATTAATTCATTCTTTAGTAATATTGAGGGTGCTGCTGTTACAAGTCAGGCGCTGTGCTTAGGGACTAGGTATACAATGGTTAATAAACAGATCCACTTGGAGCTTACCATCTTTCATGGCACAAAGATTTCAAATACATAATACACAAAACAATTATTTAAATAATCTGTAAATGCTGAAAACAATCTTGACATTCATTGCAAAATACCATCTTCATTTCCCAACCAGAGTGAAAGGCTCTCCTCCTCTCTATGAAGGAAGGAGGGAAGGAAGGAAGGAAAGAAGGAAGGAAGGAAGGAAGGAAAGAAAGAAAGAAAGAGGAAGAGGGAGGGAGGGAAAGGAATGGAATTATAATACAAACTAAAAAGCAGTATGCCTTCCTCTTCAAAGAAACTTATTTTAGCCATGTAGCAGAAAATATTTACCCCATATCCCTAGGTTAAAAACAAATTCTTTAGAATTCAAAGCTTAAGAGATTCCATAATAAAGTATGTGTGGAAGGGATAGATGGATAGATACCAGGGATTTTTCTTTCCATAGGTGATATTAAAAAACAAAAACAAAAACAAAAATAAAAACTCTCTCCAACTTTGGTTGCAGAACTACTATGTGGAATCAGAGACAAATCCCTCGATTCTTTTGGAAGAATTTGACAGGAAAGTATCTGATGTTAATTTTGGCTTGCACAATGTCCTTCACTGTCTGGGCACAGAGACACTAGTCATCTCATCTCAACTGGAAACTGTCATGAGTTTAGAAACCAAATTACAGACTTTGATATTCACTCTGAAGCTGAGATAAAGCTCTAGGTTGACGCAATAGGAAATGGGAGTTAATATTCCTAAAAGAGACTAAAGCTGAAGGGTATATTTTAATCTTGTTTTGAAAAAAAAAATACTCTTTTGTGCAGAACAATAATTCTTAATAAAAGGCAAAGAAATGTTTATCTTTCATACGGAAACTTTCATGTACTTTTTGCTTCTTTCACATGTAAGTTTTCTGAAGAGAAAAATTATGTTAAGTTTTATAGCATCAAAATGTGATAAACTGAAACCATAATTAACTTTTGTTTTTATATAATATGGATGTAGTATAAATCATTTCACAAGCCCTTTTCTTCCTCAGTATACACATATGAATAAGAGATTAAACAATTGTGGTGACCTATGGTAAGGTGATTCTTTAATTATTATGCTAATTTCATGCACTAGTTTGAGTAAATTTACTACTTTCCTACTAGTTAATAAAATAGACTCCAAAATATTTTCTGGGATGTAAGGAGGGTGTGCTCTCCTAACAGAAGATACTCGGTTCCACTAGCTGTGAAGGCCAGTGGAAAGCCTTGCTATCTTCTTTGATTGTTTGTTTGTTTGTTTGTTTGTTTTGAGATAGAGTCTCACTATGTAACCCTGGCTGGCCTTGAACTGCTAATTCTCCCTCTTCAGTCTCTCAAATGCTGGGGTTACAGGCCTGAGCCACTATGCCTGGCTGCTATCCTACTGTTAATCCTGAATCTTCTAAGCTGATAAATCTCAATTAGAATTAACTTTTTAAGTGTGGCTATATCTCAATTCCCCCACGTCTGTCACTTTGCATACTGTGGAAGATTGTGTGTTGCTATGAGGCTGAAAGCTAAGTCACCGGTATCTCAGATACCAGCAGGGTCACCCATGATGGATAGGTTTCAGCTGAGCCTCCACACGAAGACAGCCTATGGAGTAAGACCTGTCAACCCACTTCCAAAACAACTAGCCATTGAAAACCCTATGAATAGCAGAGAAACACTGTCAGATACAGTGTTGAAAAGGGAGCCCCCCCAGTTTGGAAGGCACTCAAAAGACTTCTGGGGAAGACTTGAATCCTCAAAGTGTTTTGTTGTGCAGTGCATAGGGTCACTACAAGTAGGACCCATGTTGACAATACCTAACAACAACAACAACATATCTCAATTACCTGTGTTTTATTATGGAAGAATCCATTTTTATGAAATTTCCCTACTAGGTACTTGGTCAAATCAAATAACCCATCTATTGGCAATCCATTAAACTGCTCAAATAGGCTAAAACAAAATAATTAAGAAAAATGTTTACCACTTAAAATCAGAAATACACATTTTCTGTTCTCATCAGCCAATACTACAAAAGCTCTTGAGCTCAATATTTGGTAAAATCACAACCCATAAAATCCCTGCATATAGGAAAGGGGGTAGATTATGCTTTGTTTTTGGAGGTCTGCACAAAGTGGGGCTCCCTTCCAATACTTACAAATTTAATCAACTCAAAATATATATTTCACTTATATATCAACTAATTTAAAATTTGGACCTGCAGCATAGAATAGTAGAAAAAGGGGGGGTGGCAGAGACCTGGTTTCTATTCATTGCTTTTTCAGTAGTAAATTGTATGCTCTCTAGGTTTTTTTTTTTTTTTTTTCTTGGAGATTTTTAATGTGCAACTTAATGGATTTCATTAAGACATGCATTTCACTGTGACATTTCCATACATGCATTTCATTGTACATTGATCACATAACTTCCCCCTTACTTTCTCATGACCCCCCCCACCCCCACCCCTCCCCCACCAATGATCTCCTTTCTACTTGTATGTCTTTGGGGAGAATATTTAGCTATACACATGCATCCTGATTTTAAGTCCAAACTTTTTTTCTATAGTGATCTACCTCTTTACATTCTCAGCAGTATCACATGAGTGATCTAGTCCGTTTACATTATTGCCAGTTTTTGGTATTATTGCTATTATTATTATTTTTTAATTTTAGCTATTCTTATAGTTTTTATTTCTATCTTCCCTTTTTTTCCCCCACTGTACTAACAAAGGTGTGCTGTTTACATTGAGGGTGGCCACTCCCTGCTTCCTCTCTCCTCATTGACCCCTCCCTTCTCCCATCCTTGCTTCCCTTTGCTAGATTCCTCCCTCCTTCTTTCCAGTTCTTAAATTGTCCCTTCTACACCAAGTTTAATTGAGCTTTTTATTACATTCCAATTTATGTATAGAATTATTTCCTTCCTTTAAGTTTGATTCAGCTCCCACATATGAGTGAGAATATATGGTATTTCTCTTTTTGGGCTTGTGTTTGTTCACTTAAGATGATTTCTCCGAGCTTTTTAAAAAGCAGCTTCTTGAGATGCAGGAGACATTCAGTAAAGTACACATATTTAAAAAGTACAATTTTGTATGTTTTGGTCTGTATAGACCCATGAAACTATTACCACAGTTAAGACAATGACCAGAACGATTACAGGTTTTCTAAGCCTTGTTTTAATACCTTGTTCCTTCTTCTACCCATTCTCCCAAGCAACAGATAACAAATGATTAGCTTTTTGTCAGTACAGATTAGTCTGCAATTTCTATAATTGGCATAAAACAGTATGTAGTCTTTTTGTATGGCTGCTTTCAGCATAAATATTTTGAGTTGCACTCATGTTATAGTAAGTATCAATAGTTCACTCTTTTCTACTGCTCAATTGTATTCCACTGTAGCGATATATTACATTTTTTTGTCAATTCTCCTGTTGATGGATGTTTAACACATTTCAAATTCTCTTCCCTTTACAAGTAAAGCTGTTGTGAATGTTTAAGCACAAGATACTATAGTGAAGTATACTTTCATTTCTCTTGAAAAAATATGGGGAGCAGAATTACTAGAGTGTATGGTAGATACAGGGCTGGGATTTAGCTCAGTTGGTAGAGCACTGCACTGCAGTCTCCGAGGTCCCGAGTTCAATTCCCAGCACTGCAAAAATGGGAAAAGGACCTGGAAATCCACTCCCAAGGCAATCCACTCTCAAGGCAATCCACTCCCAAGGCAATCCCAAAACAGTAACCCTATGAGGGTTGCTATGAGTCCTATACCGACTCGACAGCACCTAACAGTAACAACAATGGTAGATACATGTTTACCTTTTTAAAGAATCTACCAAAGTATTTTCCAAATTGGTTGCATCATTTTACACTCCCACAGCAGTGTGTGAAAATTCCAATTCTTCCATATCCTCCTCAACACTTTACATGGGTATGATAATATATGCCTTATCTGCTTCATGGGAATAAATGATTGCATGAGGGGTACTTGCAAGGTTATTTGTTTCCTCTGAATTTTATTTTGTATATCAGAAACTGATGCTTCTATTTTTCCTCTTTGCATTACTTCTGAATAAGTTTTGCAATCAGAATAATAAGGGCCTTAGCTAATTAAGGCTAAGGAAATTTATTTGAGAGACAAAAAAGTGAAGCACACTATTAATTCCACCAGTATCTCTATATATGTACTATATGTATAACTACAAAACTGTATATATATATATATATATGATTGATTAAACTTTACATGAAATTAAAATTAAGGAGCAAAAATGATGGAAACAAGAAGTAGCCAATCACAGATTAAAAGATCCATCATTCACAATAGGTTATGCATGTAAAAGAATAGTCAGAACAGCTATAAAAACCCTTGATAATCTTCCTTACCATATTTTAAACTGACCCAACATTCTGTGTCATAATAGGTATAGATGTTGTTGCTGTTGTTGTTGTTGTTAGGTGCCATCAAGTCGGTATCCAACTCATAGCAACCCTTATAGGGTTTTCAATGGCTGACTGTTTGGGGATTGCCTTCGGAGTGGATTGCCAGGCCCTTCTCCCATTTTTGTGGTGCTGGAAATTGAACTCAGGACCTCAGAGACTGCAGCGCAGAACTCTACCAACTGAGCTAAATCCCAGCCCCAATAGGTATAGTATGTACATTAATTCCAAGTTCCAAGGCAGAAAACAATGACCTCTGAGTGTATGGTGAAGATCATTTGTGAAACTTTAGATATTCTAGGTTTGGGGAATACATGAGTGGCATAGACACAGTATATAAAAGAGAAAGCCAGAGAGAGATGACCTCATTTTGCTTTTTTTTTTTTTTTTTTTTTTTTTTTTTTTTTTTTTTTTTTTTTTTTTGTGGTACTGGGGGTTGATCCCGGGGCCTCATGCCTGCATGCTTTGCAAGTGCTTGACCACTGAGCTGCACCCCCAGCCCTTTTATTTTTTTTTCCTTACTTCCTGAGACAGGGTCTCGCTAAATTACATAGACTTCCCCTGGTCTCGAACTTTCAATCCTCCTGGCTCTGCCTCCCAAGCCGCTGGGATTACAGACATGCGCCACCATGCCCAGCTCTCATTTTGCTTTTTAATAACTAAGGATAAACTTATTTTCCTGCTTGATTTGCTTTAATGCAATTTGCTTTGTTACACTATATTCATTCATTCTTCAAAAGCAATTAACCATTTATGCATTTGCGCTTTTATTCAAATGACAAAAAATATAAACAAGAAAGATAAAAGACTCCTAAAAGAATTAAGACAAGTTCTTCCTTTTTCCATAGATTTAACTCAGTCAAGTAAACTGTACTTTTTGTTTTCTGATGATGCATCTTAATTGCATTATAAGCATGCTTCATTATTCATGAGGGAAAATTTCATAACTGCCATCTTCAGACAGGGCTGGGATTTAGCTCAATTGGAAGAGCACCACTCTGCAGTCTCTGAGGTCCCAAGTTCAATTCCCAGCCCCACAAAAATGGGAGAAGGACGTGGCAACCCACTCCCAAGGCAATCCCGGAACAATCTGCCATTGAAAACCCTATGAGGGTCGCTATGAGTTGGACACAACTTGATTGCACCTAACAACAACACAACATCTTCAGACAAGTAAAATAACAGAGGGCTTCTTCTATCAACATTTAGTAAAATGTTACAAATAGCATTGGTTGAAAGGATGGCTTCAAAGTATAAAAGACGACAATATTAGTTATGCATGTTCTTAGAATAAGAAAGATATGTTCACTTTCTTTCAATATATCAATTGCTTTGAAATAAATATCATTTTATAAGCACTGATCATTAATGGGGCTGATAGATATTTTATTAATTTATCAGAATCAGTATAGACTATCCTATAAATGGTGTAACCAAAGGAAATTCACTGAGATACTGCTGTATCCAGAGAGCTGTTATTTTCTCCCCATAGTCATCCCTTCTCAGTTGAAATTTTAACTTTGCTGCAAACCTTTCTCTACTGCCTCCCCTTATGAATAGTGTTTTCTTTCTTTTCAAAATATTTTCTTCCTTTAAAACACTGTATTCCTTGTTTTTGTGGTGCTGGGGTTAGAACCTAGCATTTTCTGCTACTTTTCAGTAAACTGTTATATGTAATATCATCAATACTCTAATAAAATGCTTGAACCTAGTGTTCATTTAGTGATGGTTTCTAACTGGATTATTCCTGAATGATAAGATGCTTTTTAGAAATGATAGAACCTGTGAAACATTTTGAATGCTATTTCAATCCTGTGAGTCTAGAGAGTATCTCACATTTCAACTTCCCTTTCTCTTCCAACTCCATTACTAGTGTCCAGAGGCATACTTTATGTGTCAATTCAGTGTTGTGCTGGTGTTTCATGGTGCATCAAGGTATTTATTTATTTGGGACAATAAAATAAGGAAATAGAATAGTTGTCTCAGGAACTCCTTACTTAATCAGTTTTCTGTTCAAGCTTGAGTGAATGGCTTAAAGAGTTTAAAAACAGAGCCAATATGTAGGAAACTTTTGCTTGCTTATTTATAATCTACAAACCAATTAAGTAACTAATATAAGATATCCTTAAGTCAAATACCACTATGCAGAAACTAATATGAAAGGAACAATTGTTACCCTAAAATGATTATTATACATTGCACACATGGGGCTAAAGATGAAGATCGAATATACCATGGATTGCCGAAAGAACCAACATATCTGTCCGAGAAGTACAACCAGAGTGCTCCTCAGAGGCAAGGTTGGCTGGATTAAGTCTTACATATTTTGGACATGTTATCAGGAGGGATCAATCCGTGCTGAAGGACATCATGTTTGGGAGAGTAGCAGGTCAATGAAAAAAAGGAAGTTTCTGTACTAGATGGATTGACACAGTTGCTGCAACAATAGGCTTAAGCATAAAAGAGATTATGTGCATGACATGGTGTCAAGTAGTGTTTCACTCTGTTGTATACAGGGTCTCTATGGTGTTGTTGTTAGGTGCTGTCAAGTCGGTGTCCATTTCATAGTGACCGTACATATAATAGGCGAAACATTATTGATAGTACTTTCTGCTGTTCATAGGGCTTTCAATGGCTGATCATTTTTTGAGGTGGGTTTCCAGGTCCTTCTCCCAAGCCTATAGCACCTGTTGTTCCCAGGTGGTCTCTCTTCCAAGTACTAACCAGGCCTGATCCTGCTTAGCTTCCAAGATCTGACGGGATCGTACGTCACAGTGGTTCAGCTATAGGCATAGGGTCTCTATGAGTCAGACCCAACTTGATGTCACCTAAATAAATAACATGTACTGAAACATTATACTGTATCCCATAAATATGAAAATTACTATGTGAAAATTAAAAAATAAATTCAAAATAATTGCATATCATATATGAGGGGTGAGGAAATCCATTGCTTATAGGTTTGGGGTACTACTTGTGATCACCTTGTGTGATTAATTGATGCCATGAGTTGGATTGTGCTGAAAATTCAACAGATGTACGTTAATATTAATACTTCTGCTCTTGGATCAGCTGGGTAGAAACAAGAGCAACCAGCTTCCTCATTACTCCACTGTGCTGTTTAAATATCATTTTTTGTGCATTATCATATGCAAAAGGTTGAAAAGCACAGAGTGCCTTAAGAGCATAGGGATTTTTCTTCCTCCTAGTATCAGCATGCCTATCATCAGTTTTGTGCTTTAGAATTAAATCAGGATTGGATAGAGATTTCATAAGAGAATCTCATAATCAAGGATTTTCTTTTGGGGTTAAAAAAATGAAGAAGTAAATATAGGAAAGGTCAGATACAAACCCAGTTGTACTTTCATATACATGAAGTATAAGATGAGCTTTTTTCAGAGTAGAAATAAGGATTGTTGCAGATGGATGCAGGACCCCCAGGTGATAACTGTTCACCCCCAGGTGATCTTATGGTTTGTGGGAGCTGAGGGGAAGGGAACCTGAACAGAAAATATGAAAGGTTGCCAATGGTGGCCATTGGGAACTGAGTCTGGCAGTTCTAGAAAATCAATTCACCCAGAAGCAAGTTAGGGGTTCAAAGCTATGAGCATCTACAAGACAGGACCCAATCTTACTCCTTTTGTACCTCAATGACAAGCATGGGACTTGGGACATGGTGGAGCTCAGATGTTTAGGAAATAGTTAAACAAACACATTTGAAAACAATTAGATAAATCAAATTTTACCATGTTTAAGGCAATAGCCTTGAAAGTTTTTTATACTGGAAAGTGTGTTTTCCAAAATATTTATTATAACAGAAGCAAACAGTAATAACAACACAAATAAAAACATGTTTGTATATTTTAAAATTTACAGGATGCTTTCATAATCACCATTTATTGCTCTCACTTAAGGGATAATTATTAATTATCTAACTAGAGGTACAAAACTGGGGAATATAGCTACACCAATTTTCATTACAATTATTCTGGGTAACACTTAAGTGCTATTTGACTATAACATATTTTTTTAATAATAACTTATAGAGAGTTTCTACTCATACCTAGCCATTATTAAACTTGTCATAACCATATCCCAGAGTAGAATAAATGTAAATTAATGAGGTAACCTCAGTTTATAAGTAGAAAACATGAGATACAGAGTGATTTCAGAGAAAAGTATATTGGCTTTCCCAGTGTTGCTGAAAAAAACAACAATAAATAAATAAATAAATAAATACAACAAAAACAAACAGAAAAACCACCAGAGCCCACCAGACCTCAGTTTAGAACAGTTATCTCTCAAACACTGCTGCTAGCACAATTCTCAATGCTACTTCAAAAGAGAAGGACAATAATAGCCAAAAATTTCAACACATTTTTGTTCCAGGTAAAATAATGTTATGAGAATAAGTTTACACATGTATAGTCAGCATTGTCATACTGTTCTCATTTTTAAAAATCGTATCATAATGTATTTATCCAGGGAAAACATGAATGTTAATAAGAACATCATACCATATATCTGAAAAATAAGTACAGGTGTTTTCTCTGACAAATTTCTAAAGGTTGGTTCAAGCTGAGAAAGTGTGTGACATATTCCATAAGTTTTGTGTAGGATCAGGTAAGAAGCTGCTCACATTTGCATATAAGAAAGTCATCACTGCTTCATTATTTATTTTAAAAAAGCAAGTGAAAACTTTGCTAGTACTCTTCCCTATATATAATGCTATATATTTTTTCCTTATTTTACTGAGACATGGGTAAGGACTTTTGTTTATAATATAACATAAACAGTATAAATATGATTTTTCATTAATAATTTTAGACTTACAGAAGAATTGCAAAGATAATACAGAAAGTTATGTATTCTCTTCACCTAGCTTCTCCCGGTATTATATAATCATTACCAAAAGACAGTAGCATGGTACATTATTATTAGCTAAATAACAGTTTTGCTTTTGATTTTTCCAGTGTTTCCACTAATACCTTTATTCTGTTCTGACAGCCAATCTATGATGCCACTTTTCATCTAATTGCCATTTCTCCCAAGTTCTCTGGATGGAGAACTAAGGAGATCGACTTTTAAAGAGTACTCATCAGTTATTTTGTAGAGTTATCTTCAACTTGGTTTTGTGTGATGTCTTCTCATAATTAGACAGAGGTTATATATGCTAGCAAGAATACTCAAGAAGTGGGGACAGACACAGTGATGCACGCCTGTAATCCCAGCTACTCCAGAGCCTGAGGCAGGATGGCCTCGAGTTTGAGGCCAGTAGCAACCTGCACAATGTAGTGAGACCTTCTCTCAAAATAAAAATAAAAAAGGTGTTAGGGATACAGCTCAGTGGTAGAGTATTTGCATAGCATGAGTAAAACTGTGGGTTCAAACTCCAGTACTGAAAAAGCAATTCTGGAAGTAGTACACCCTTCTCAGAGCTTTTGTGTGGGAGTAAATAATGTTGCAATGTCTTACTAATGATCTTGTTAGGTGCTGTCAAGTCTGTGCCCAACTAATACTGACTCTACCTATAAGAGGCAAAATACTATTGTCAGTGCTTCTCTGCTATTCACAGGGTTTCAATAATGGATTGAATTTTGGGAGTGGGTTACCGGGTCCTTCCCCCAAGCCTACAGTATCTGGTGTTCTCAGGCAGTTTCTCATCCAAGTACTAACCAGGCCTAACCCTGCTTAGCTTGTGAGATTTGAGGCCACAGTGCTACAGCAGCAGGCATTAATGATCTTAGCCTTGGTCATTTGGTTTGGTTGGTGTCTGTTGTGTTTCTCTACTATAAAAATAAAATTTTCACTTTGTAGTTACTAAAAACCTTGGGGAGGGACATTGAGACTACATAAATATCTTTCTTCTTAAACTTTGATCATCAGTTTTAACATTTACCTGTGGATCTTGTTTGCTTTGGCAGTGCCTTTTCCGTAATTCAAAATGTTAACTAAAACATATCTGTAAAACCTGATTTTTATAAACCTTAGATATACATTCTCCCTTTTTTTCCTGTGACAATGCAAACCAATGATTAAGAATTTTTCTTGAGTACAAGATTTTTCGAGTTGCTATAGAAACCGAGTAATGATGGAGAAGATTAATAACACTCTACATTCTGCACAATGTAGAGGGAACTTAATAGATTCTTTTAGTTTTTAATCTATTTGACTATTTGCATGGAAAACCATATATCATTTTCCCCCGTGTTGATAGTTAAAATTCACATTTTTTCCAGCTGTTGAATACAGTGAAACAATATAATGTTACCTTATATCCTTCTTGATTTATTATATGATTTCAAGCTTATTATTTTCAAATAATTTCTTTCTCCCGGGATAAGTATTCATTATATCAAATTTATTAAACATTCACTGTGCCTCAAGTCACACAAATCAATTTTTCCTTATTGCATGCACATATTATAACGAAATATATGTTATCAATAGTAAGAACCTGGAGTGTAATTTGTTGTGTAAGAAAGCATGCTAACCTTGGGAGAATGCTTTTGTATTTCAATGTGATGGTTCCTTTTCAGTACAAAAATGAAGAATTAATGGGTAGAGTGGAGCTTTGCTAATTCAGCATTATATTTTAACCATCCGTATATTTGCTATTTTATTAAAATAATATAACTTAAGCTTCCAATAGGTATATCACAACTATAGATGCAATAAAACTGCAAAGAGCAATGGGACTTTTCCATTAATTTTCAAGATAGGAAGAGAAAAACTAAAAAATGATATGAGAATGTTGCTATTAAGATTTAAAATTCTTTTTGTGCTTCTTCTACTACCATCTCTTTTTATCTGATCCTTTTTAGTTTTCAGCTCTCAATTAGAGTTCTGAATATTTGACTTAGTGCTAAACCCCATGTAAAAAATACATATAGAAATCAAGAAAACAGACTTCCTTACGAGGACTCACACTACTTAATGACTGCTAAATTAATTCTGAAAGCATATGTAAGCATAATGCGCTAGAAGAGCCATTAATCTTCATTTACTACTTCTAGCTTATCATAGGACATTGAATAACTTGACTTTTTCTATAGCAATTCTAAATTTTCTTAATGACTCCTTCAGATATTGATCATCTTATTGACCATCAGCTATCATCTATATCTGCAACTATTAATGTTAAAGAAGTGCCATAATACAAAATTATTCCAGTGCAGATTTCTTGTTAATTGTTTTGGTTTGTTTATCTACAGTGAGGTTTAATTGCCAAAGTTAATCTAAACCAAGATTTTATTGAAATGTGGCTCTACTTTTGTTCTAAACTAGGACACCTTCCATGGTAATATAATTGCTTATTCATCAAGCAAGTGGTCAAAAGGGGTCACTTGCTCAATGAACTTCATTTGCAGTTTTAAATTGAAGTTGAATACCTACAAGAGGAACCCAGAATTCCTCATAGAGGTCTTAGAATAAGGTTGGAAAATCAGTGTTACAATCATGTACTTTGATGTTTGTCCTTAAAATGTTAATATTAATAGTTCACTTAGTAGAGTTTCAAAGAAAAGATTCTAAATTAAGACAAAATGGTATTCAATTGAATTTCCTAGCTCTGTTGTGAATAAAATCTTGTACGCTTTTCATGATATTTATTAAAAGACTAGGCTTATCATATTTAAATTAATTAAATACATGTTGGCTGGGATTTAGCTCAGTTGGTAGAGTGCTGCACTGCAGTCTCTGAGGTCCCGAGTTCAATTCCCAGCGCCACAAAGATGGGAGAAGGACCTGGTAATCCACTCCCAAGGCAATCCCGAAAGAGTCAGCCATTGAAAACCCTATGAGGGTCGCTATGAGTCGGATACCGACTCGGCACCTAACAGCAACAACAACAAATACATGTTTGTTGTTAGGTGCCATCGAGTCGGTATCCAACTCAGAGTGACCCTCATAGGGTTGGGAGTGGATTGCCAGGCCCTTCTCCCAAATACATGTTAGATGGATATATTCAGTGAAACTTTTTTCATGAAGTTCCATGAATGGAAGATTTCTTGTGAAACATTAACTATAAAATCACACATTTTTAAAGCATCGCTATGCATTTATAACTCAGACATATCTTTACTTTTGTAAATCACCACATTCAGAACACATAATGTAATGCAACTATCATTTGATTCAGGTTTACTAGCCTGGAAAATGAACTGTCTATTTAGTTGACATTTCTTTAACTTGTACATATCTGCATATGTTATAAAACAGACAGTAATGGGGGACACAATGTGACTTTTGACAGAAGTTAATAAAATGAAGAGAGTGATTTTAATTAAGAATGAGAGTACTTTAAAATGGAAGCCAATACCCAGCTATGTAATCTAAGAATAGATATATAAAGATGCATTTCTATTTTGACCCAGAAAATTATCCAAATACATTTTAATTGCAATTGACTAGTTGACAAATTATAATGCTTTTGAAACTTATAAAAAGTAAATGTTTACATCTAACTAGTTTTTCTCCTGATACTAGCAAAAGAAACGCTTTTATTTGCCAAATTTGATATGCATTTGGTTCAAAATTATATGAAACTGTGCCACTATAATTATACTTTGCAGGAATATCTTCAGTAGAGTATTAAATTCCTTAGTTTTTTTGTTCAGATGGAAATTTATATAAAAACACAATAAGTTCCCCCATCTATGTAAAATACAAAAGAAAGATAGGTCAGTGGTAGAACAATTGCCTAACATGAGGCCCTGGGCTACCCTAAATACTTCAAATAAATAAAGTTCTGAAAAAGGTTTTGCCAGCCTATGTGGTTCAGGCCTATAATCTCAGCAATGTGGGAATTTGAGGAAGGAAGTTCACAAGTGTGAGGCCAAAGGCAGCCTGTGCAACTTAGTAAAATCATGTCTCTAAATAATAAATAAATAAACGGGCTGTGGGTAGAGCTCAGTGGTAAAGGCTGGGTGTGTGAGATGATTAGGATGCTTCAGGGAGGTTTTATTTTATAAGCAAATTCATAACCAAAAAGTTATTTTAGGGAAAGTAATTCATTGATAAATACTAGCATAGGAATTAAAAATGGACCTATCCATTCATCCATTAACCCATCTACCCATTCATTAGACACTTTATAATTGCTGGGTTCTGTGGAGTTGGATCTGATTCATAGTGACCCTATGTACAACACAACGAAATACTCCCAACACTATGCCATACACATGACCATTTTATGTTTTAACACAATGTTGCAGCCACCATGTTTACTCTCATTTTGAGTCATGTCACAACACCAAATGGAAGTCCTAAGGACTTTGCTCCATTCTTGTCATTAAGGTTAACTCTACTTTGAGGAAGCAACACTTCTCTATTCATTTCCTGAATGCCTCCTAGCCTAGGGGGCTCATTTTCTGGTACTATATTTGACAGTGTTTTTCTGCTATTCATAGGGTTTTCAGTGACTAATTGTTTCAGGGCCTGCAGCTGTAGCCCTGTGGCATCCGATCCCGTCAGATCTCGGAAGCTAACCAGGGTCGGGCCTGGTTAGTACCTGGATGGGAGACCGCCTAGGAACACCAGAAGCTGTAGGCTTGGGACAAGGACCTGGCAACCCACTCCCAAAAATCAATCTGCCATTGAAAACCCTATGAACAGCAGAGAAGCACTGACAATAGTGTTTCCTCTGTTGTACAGAGGGTCACTATGAGTCAGATACCGACTCCATGGCACCTAACAACAACAATAACAACAATTGTTTCAGGAGTGGCTGCCAGTCCTTCTTCCTAGTCTTAGTCTGGAAGCCATCTGAAACCTGCCCACCATGGGTGGCCCTACTGGAATCTGAGATACTGGTGGCATAGCTTTCAGTATCATAACAATGCACAACTCCCCCCACCCAGAAGGACAAGCTGACTTAGAAGTGGGGGAGTTTATATAATTATCAAGGCCTTTTTTTAGGTAGTGATAAAACAATGATGCGAGACATAGACCACTATCTTCAAGAGTTACCAACTAGAAGAAGCACAGAGTAATAACTAATTATATAACATGCGACAAAAGCTTCAAGAAAGGTGTATAAAAGCCGGGCGTGGTGCTGTACCTGTAATCTCAGTGGTTTGGGAGGCAGAGGCAGGAGGATCACATGTTTGAGACCAGAGGCAGTCTGTGTAACTTAGCGTGACCCTGTCTCAAAAAGTAAAAAAAAAAAAAAAAGGGCTGGAGGGCTCAGTGGTCCAGCACTTGCAAAGCACTTAAGTGCAAGACCCTGGGTTCAACCCCCAGTACCGAAAGGTATATACAAAATGTAATGGTACTTAAAAATAAAGGCAGCTTGGTGATGCTGTCTGAAAGGGCAAAAGCAGAAAGCAGAATGGAGATAAGGATTTCTCTTTAGAGAACATAGTCTGAATCACAGCATAAGCAGCTTTATGAGAAAGATTCTGGTAAAGAATTGCCAGGTAGTTTGGATGGCTAGAGCATTTGATATAAGTGGAAGGTGGCACAGGAAAGCATAACAGATGATTTAAGTAGGCAAAAGCCAAGTCAAAGAGGCTTTCTCTACTCTGTCATGATGTCTGGCATTTATTCTTGGCCATAAGAAAAAGTGGAATAATTTTTAAATGGAGTACCATAATCCCATTTGAGTTTGAATAAGCATGAAAAATGGAAAGAAGGCTAATAGAAGTCTGGGAGGCCCACTAAGAAGCTATGGCAATAATTCAGGTGAGGAATGATAGTTCTAAATCAGTAGGGGTACTATGGAGAAGAGCAGTGGCATTTGAGAGTGTTTTGGAGCAGCAAGAGCAAAATGTTGTGATCCCCTATCTATGGAGATGAGACAGAGAAGACACAGAGGATGACAGGCAGAGTTTTGGCTTAGATGTAAAACGATATGTTTTGAAGCAAAAATAATGAGTTTAATTTTAGATATGACTAACTTGAAGCCAAAGAACAAAAACTATCTATGGAAAAATGAAATTAAATAAGCCGGCAATCTCATAAGCCACAAATATTATTTTGAGAATCAATTGGTTTTTGAATTGATCAACAATACTATTTGATTCTAACATGCTGCCCAAGTATTTCTGGCTACTAGTCAATGATACAAACAAAGACAGATTTCAGGAATGATTTAATTTGTTGTGCTAGACTATCACTGCTTGGAAAACATAATTTAAATTTATGCTGTATCAGGAAATCAACTAGATTTGGCTTGTTTGCATAAATTTGCAGCACAATTAGGAAAAAAGAGAAGGATTTGCATTTGGCCAGTGGAGTGATGACAAACTAGAAGATTCCTTTTGCAGCTAGAGCAAAATATGCTAACTCAGGCTATTGATATATAATGTAAACAAATACTATTATTTATACCTCATTCTAAAATTTCAAAAATTAAGGGCTGGGAGTATGGCCGAGTTGTAGCGTACACACTTATCATGTATGAGGCCCTGGATTAAAGCCAAAACACAGTCACAGACACACACACACACACGCACGCACATATACACAAATCACTGATTAAATCATGAATCATTTTGTCATTACTGTTTTTCTAACTTAAAGTTAACACATCCCAAATAATAACTAGTTATTGAAAATAAGCATGCTTTATTCTTTAAAAAATCTCATGTTTAGTAACTATCACAAAAGCAAATACTAAAATGAAGAATAGTAGATAAGAATATCCTTAATTGATGATTTAATACATGCTAGTGACCTGTACTGCCTGCAGCTGTACCACCATGACATCCAATCCTTTCAGATCTCAGAAGCTAAGCAGGGTTGGGCCTGGTTAGTACTTGGATAGGAGGCTGCCTGAGAACACCAGGTGCTGTAAGCTTGGGAGAAGGACCTGGCATCCCCCTCCCAAAAAACTATTAGCCATTGAAAACCTTACAAATAGCAGAGAGGCAAAACAATCGTGTTTTGCCTGTTGTACTTGGGTTGCTATAAGTGGGACACCAACTTGATGGCACCTAACAACAACAGTGACCTGTACTATGGTTAGTTCTATCACGGACACTGTGCAGAAGAAGAGTAAATCAAGCTTACTATTTTATCAGGAAGACAAAACATGCATTAATGCAAAACAGTGAGAAGAAAATCCCCAAGCAGAAGACAACACAGCTTAGTAATTAAGAGTCTAGGTCTTAATGTAGGCTGTTGAGATTGGTTGTCAGTTTTTCTCCTTACTAGCTATACAATGAGCTAAGTCATTTAGCTCAGTTGGTTGCGCACCGCTCTGCACTCTTTGGAGCCCTTGGTTTGATCCCCAGTACCAAAACACAGGAGAAGGACTTGGCAATCTATTCCCTAAGCAATCCTGAGACAATCAGCCATTGAACTCTATGAGGGTGGCTATGAGTTGGACACAATTCAATGGCATCTAACAGCAACAGCTATATGATATTGAGCAAGGTACATATCCTCTCAATTTTCAGTTGGGCCTCAGTTTTCTCATCTGTACATTGTAAGGCTTTTTCATATCTACTTCACTAGTCATTATGAGAATTAAAGAAGAGAGTACATGAAATGTGCTTATGGCTGTGTTCTGTACACAGTAACCATTCAGAAAGTGTTTGCTCTAATAATTATAACTGGTCTTAATTTTTAAATTAAGAGCCAAATCATGAAGATATGCATAGGACTTCAAAGTAAGGAAAGAACAATTGGTCCTGAAGCTAACTGGTTCTGTGTCAAGACTTTAAAATATTACATTAATTTTAAGGTAAAGAAGAAATTATTGTTGTGTGCCATCGAGTCAGGTTCAACTCATAGAGGTCCTCACAGGGTTATTGATGGCTGACTGCTTTGGGATTATTTCAGGAGTAGGCTGCCACATCCTCCCATTTTTATGGTGCTGGGAATTGAACCCAGGGCCTCAGAGTGCACAGAGCGGCAATCTACCAACTGAGGTGAACCCCAGCCCAAAGAGAAAACAAGCTATTATAAATCTCTGCTACAATTCAATTTATTCATTCATTCTATATTTACTTTAAAATTATATGTAAAACTACTGAACCATCACTTGATACCAGATCTTAAAGGGCATCATGTGCTAAGTTTGACTAAATTAAAGGTTTGTTTTGGAAAACAGTTAGATGCAAAGTGTGGCCATAATGGATAGCAGAGCAGAAGGCTGATGCACCATGCCTCTCATCCCAGTAGTCCTTTGCTACTAAGCATGAACTGTATAATAAGTCAAAAGAGTGGCATGATAACTTGTATATCTCTTTTAGCTTTTTTTTTTTAACACTCTTGTGAAAAATCTGTCCCCTTAGAAATAGTAAATTTTAGGCTGGGAAAAACACAGAGAAAGGCCATTGGGGATATTCTCCTGTTTTTTGTTCTAGCTTTGTATTAAAGCTCATGGTTAGATAAAGTATTTTCAGTAGCCAAAAAATTGGTATTCTCTTACAAATTTTATGTCAGCATGTTTGTGGCAGGCTATTTAAAGACTCTGAAATAAGCCAGGAGCGGTGGTGCACGCCTGTAATCCTAGCAGCTTGGGAGGCAGAGGCAGGAGGATTGCAAGTTTGAGACCAGAGGCAGTCTGCGTAATTTAGCAAGACCTTGTCTCAAAAAGTAAAAAAATGGGCTGAGGGTACAGCTCAGTGGTCCAGCATTTGCAGAGCATGCAGGCGCGAGGCCCTGGGTTCAACCCCCAGGACCGCAAAAAAAAAAAAAAAAAAAAAAAAAAAAAAAAAAAAAAAAAAAAAAAAAAAAAAAAAAAAAAAAAAAAAAAAAAAAAAAAGACTCTGAAATAAGGTAATGGCATTATAATTTATAGATACAGAAGTTTTAAATTGTCCTTCCTATTTCATAACCCTATGGGAGCAGGACCTGGCAATCCACTCCCAAGGCAATCCCGAAACAGTCTGCCATTGAAAACCCCATGAGGGTCGCTATGAGTAGGATACAGACTCGATGGCACCTAACAACAATAACAATTTCATAACCCTCTCTAAGAAATTCTTCTGAATTTCAGTGTCTTTTGCCAAGCACAGATTTCTGTGTTAAGACTTACTTTAAAAATCTACCATTTTGACTACATTTACTGGACTAATTCAGTCACACAGACAATCAATTTAGTTAATTCAATTGGTTTAGAGAACATTCAGTGAATTAATTGATTATGTTTACCTCAACTGCATGAGAGATGAGACTGGGCTTCTTGGAATGTACTCTCTAAGCATATACAAAAGACAATTGTTTCTTGTTAAATCCTGTTAGCCAGATCATGAAAAATTCCATGCATAGAAGTCCAGACCTAAGGTAGAATTATAAGTGGATATTCCTTTTCTCAGGTGAATATTTGGAAAAACAGTTTCCTTCTATTCTTTAATGCGCTAGCCTATGTCTAATTCTTCATGCACTTCCACAAGAGGTCTATTAGTAGTGTTGTGTCTTATATTTGTACCAATCAGGGAAGATGTACTCTAAAACCACATGCATGAATATTAAATTTTCACATTTTTTATTCTGACCTCTAATTTAGCACTCAAAATATAATTTTTAAAAATGTCAATTGAGTAAACATCTGAGGCAAATTATAAGAGTAATTTGCTTTTGATCCTCCCAAATGCTAATGACATTTATTTAGAGCATTGCATTTTCTTTTCTACCCAATGAGTCTAATTTTAACAAGTCACCATTCTAAGCATTGCATCTGGTGTTTTGCTCGGTGAACAGATTTGTTGGGCAAGTTAACCAACACATTATGATCAAGCATTGCTTGGATTAATATAATATGAATAAATAAGCCTGCGTTAAAATTTGAGTTTTACTTCCCATGCAAATAATTCTCCTTTATATAATTTACATGGATACCACTGTTTGTTAGTGAATATCTTTACAAGGATTTCCTAAAAGGCATCCATGTAAAAATGCAGTGCAACTATAACAGTAAGTGCAAAAGTCATATTAAGATAATTATTTTTCTGGGTTGGTATATATTCACTTTATATATTTCTACTACAAGCAACTTATAAATCTGCCTTTAGCCATCCACACCACTGACCAAAATTGGAAAGTCTTGTTTTCAAGTTCTTAGCACCATTTAAATTTGGACCTTGAGGACTCATTAACCATTCAGCCCCAGTCTCTGGAGCACCGTTTATAACACATATGATCTTGTCCCTAGATTGAGACACTTTGGACTGTTGCAAATGCAGACAATATTCTGCTCCATTCTCCCTACTTTTTACCTGATTTTAAGCACAAAATGAAAATGAACCTTGGAAGAGGAGAAAGACAGGGAGGGGATAAATGTGGAAGAGTGAAAAGCAACATGATTAGAAAAAGCAAATTAGAGTCCATGAGATCTACTTTACTGATTTTAACATCTAATGAGATAGAGCTTAGAGAATTCAAAAGAGAATCTGTGAGATTCTGGGTCACACAGAAATTCATTAGAAACTATACTGATAAGTTTAGAGTTAGAAAGAAATTGTCTACTTGTTAGAAGATGCAGTGTCACTCTGGAGGCCAGAGGTTGGAAGCTCTTGGAGAATGTGTAGTCACATGCTTGGTACTGACAGGGACAGTGGCTAAATTGATATTTTTATTTCTGAAATGCTTTACTGGCAGAAAAGGATGTGGAAGAGCAGAGTCCAAAGGAGAGACATAATGGAGTAGATACCAAGTAAGAACTGCAAGCTTATGATGAAATAAGCTTGTAGCAGGGAGATATCTCCCTAGGAAGACTCTTGGAGTGTGGGGCCGATGTCCTTCCTCCCTTATTTGAATGAGTATAATTAAGCTGGCCATACCCATATGACTGTGGTGTCAAATCTCAGAAGCTAAACAGGGTCGGGCTTGGTTAATAGTTGGATGGGAGACCACCTGGTAATACCAGGTGCTGTAGGCTTGGGAGACGGACCTGGCAACCCACTCCCAAAAAAGAATCATCCATTGAAAATCCTATAAGTAGCAGAGAAGTACTAATAATACTGGTTCACTTGTTGTAGGTAGGGTCGCTATGAGTCGGACACTGACTCTACAGCACCTAATAAAAACAACAGCTTTTAAGCAAGGAGACAACCAGAGTACAAAGATTCAAAGAGCACGGAGTAAAGTTATCTGTTTTGAACACAGAGCAAGGAAGAAGAAAAGGTTGCATTATATAGGCAAGAAAGAAAAACTGAAAATATTTTAGCTCTTTTGGAATCAAGATTTTAGTGTGGTTTTATTTCTTTGAAATATACAAAGTCCCTAATCACACTACAGGATTGCTCACATGCCACATATCAAAATCAATTAAAGATCTACGTTCTCTTAGCATTGACAATTGAGAGATGACAATAGTAGGATACTATAACATAAATTCCTCCACTTACATAAGCTTCATGAAAATCAAAAAGGTAAATAAAATTATCTTTATCTTACTATTGAAGAAAAAGTATATGAAGAAAATGCATCTTATAAAGTAATTTCCCCTGAATGACATAGTTGGGTAAGTGTTGAATCATGACTTAAATCTTCTGTAGTAACCTCTTCTATATGTCATGTTACTTCTAAACCCCAACTTAGGAATTCAGTGATACCCCCAATACTTCTGGTTTAATATCCAATTAAAAAAATTAACATTGTATTTACTATTTATCTTAAATATAACAATGAATACATAATTATGATGCATATGATGCTAGATTAGTCAGTCTAAGTAAAAAATAATGTCTTTCTGAATTTATTTTTACTTTTACCAAATTTATTAGCATCATAAAGAGGCTTATGGAAGACTCAGTTCTGATGAGATTTACCTTTAAAAAATAAAAAAGGGATTAAAAAACAGCAGATAAGATTTTTTTTCCTTGAGAAGTCAAGAAAATGGACTACAGAGATGGGTAAAATGAGGTTCAAGAGACTATTCTTACACTATTTCTATAAAACTAAACATATAAATGAAAAAAATAAAATGACAACCAGGTGAATCTTTTCAAGGATCTTTCCTAAGATCCAGAAGATACCAGATTTCGCACAGCCTTTGTGAGATGGACATTCTTTTAACATTGGGAATGAATCAGCAGATACCAAACTGGTTTGCCACAAAACAAGGAATTTCTTTTTTGTTTGTTTTTCAGTTCTGTTTGTTTGTTGATGAAGTTAGGTACAGGTTAAAATTTCAAAATAAAAAATAAATGAAAGGGCAATGAATAAAAGTATAATCTAATAGTATGATAAAATACATAACTTAAAAATCACATTGTCTTTACATAAAGCAAGTCCAAGTATACCCTAGTTTCTTTATCACTGTCAACTGTAATTCCAAGGAACTTGTTCATCATCCCGTAGCTAAACATTAAAAACAAAGTGATCTTGTAGAGGAAAACTTCTTTATCTGTCCTCATTTTGAGTGCATAAAACCAAACAATAGGAAAAATGTGAAAAGATTGCTCTGCTCTCCCCTTTTTCAGTATTCCAATGTCCTGGAAGTACAGATTACTTGCTCTGAACACTAGAACAAGTAGAAATGGAATGACCTTGACCTCTTTGAAGGAAAAAACTGAAGGAACAAAGGAAGTTATTGTCTGTGTCTATGATCCTGTTTTGGGAGTAAGGCCAGACACTGGGCTAAGTAGCTCATCTTGCTGGGAGGACAGGAGAAAAGGGATCAAAATATAGGTGTACATATGGGCATAAGACTCAAGCCAAAAAAAAAGATTTTGCAATTAAGAACTTGGACTTTTATTAGGCATAAAGGAACTATCAAAAACATCAGCAGATTTCAAATTGCAAGGATTCTAGTGAATACTAATTAGAGTTTATTTAAGTAGCTAGAAATAAGAAAAATATCTAAAATAAAAATTTTAAAATATTAATTTAAAAGTAGTATTTTGGAATTAATTACGTTTTGACCTTTTCCTCATATCTAATCAAGCCACAAAAAACTGGAGGACAAGGATAAATCAGAGCTTTGCTTAACTGATTTATTTGATGGTAATAAATATACTGGGTAGCCATGCCATTTTTATAACTAAAGCAAAGCAAGTGGCTTAATGTTAAGTCAAGAATATTTATACAAATTTGACCTATATGATGTGGTCACATTTACATTATTGCTGGAAATCAGCATGGAAATTAAAACTGTGTTCTGACTCTTATTAGCTGAGTGATCTTGAGCATGGCACTTTATCTTTCTAAGCTTCAAGCTGCTTCATTTTGAAATAATCGATAATATCTACATATAGAGTTTTTGTAAGGCTCAAATGAGTTGATACATAAAACATAAATCAGGCACGGTGCCAAACACCTATAATCCCAGTGACTCATAAGGTAGCAGCAGGAGGCTCACAGGTTTGAGGCCACAGGCAGTCTGCATAACTCAGCAAGACCCATTCTCAAAAAATAAAAAATAAAAAAAGGTCTGGGGCTGCAGCCCAGTGGTAGAGCACTTGAGACATATGTGTGAGGTTCTGGATTCAATCTCTAAATACTGGAGGAAAATAACAACCATAAACCATAGTGCCTGGCACAAGATAACAGCCTATAAATGGTAGCAGTTAGACATTTAAAAAGAAGTCTGACGACTTTCAGGTTAGAGTATAGTGCCTACTTCATAGATTTGATTTCACGTGTGGATTGATTTTCCTTTTCTGTGTCCTAAACCTGCATGTATCAGTCAGCTGCCAATGTTATAGCAGAAAAAACAATGGATACAAACTTATGGAGAAAAGGTTTATTGGAAGCTCACAGAGTATCAGTCCATGATGGTGGCATGCATGGTAGTGGTGGAGGCAAGTCCTTTGGCAAACAACCACATATCTTAATTAGAGGAAACAGAGAGAGAGAGAGAAAGAGAGAGAGAGAGAGGAGCTACAGGTCTGAGATAAAAACTTAAAAATGTAAACTCCCTGTAACTCATTTCCACCAAGCTGGATCCACCTCCCCAAATTCCTCAACCTCCTAGGACAGCACCAACAACTGGGGGCCAAATGGCATGACCTTTGGGGGACATTTTAGATCTGAGCCATAACATTCTACCCCTGGCATCCAAAGCCATGGTCATCTCATAATGCAAAATGCAATCAGTCCCCAAAGTCTTAACAGTCTCAAACATGTAAAAAAGTCCAAGGCCAAGCCTCCACTAAGACTCAAGGCAAACTTAGTTATAGGCTGAAGCTAAAAGATAGGTTGCACACTTCCAACATATAGTGGCACAAAATAAGCATTTCCATTCCAAAGGGAGGAATGGGGGCAAAGAAAGGGAAGACCAGTCTGTAGCAAGGCTGATACCCTGCTGGACAAACAAACTTGGTTTAAGTCTGGCATCTGGCATACATGGCATCATCTGACATTTGGTATCTAGTATTTTGTGGGCTCAAACACGCTTGTAAGGCTCTGCCCTTGTGGTCTTCTCATTTGCAGTACAAATGGACCTCCTGGGATGACTCCAGTTTTTGCCAGCAGCTTCCCTCTGTGGACATTTTACAGGGCTGATACATCTAACACTCTGGGGTCTTCACTGATGCATAGGCTCCATTCTCAAAGCTTCATGCATTAACCCTTCCATGGGCTTTCGCCAAGATATTCAACCCTGGTACAAATTTCCAGGCCTCACAGGCTATTGTCTGGAATTTTTGTGGCAGCCTCCATAACCCCTTAATACTTGCATTCTGCTTGTCTGCATGTCAGCTGTCAGCAAGGGTTGCTCCTAGCTCAAGAGGAAGCTGGTCCCTTTTGGTCCATGGACTCTGTATACACAAAGAAATCATTTACTTGGGTGGCCTTCTCTCAGCAGGCAATCCATAGGCATTCTCTTTTCATAAACACTCATTTCAAATGTTTTTGTTGTTGTTGTTGTTGTTGTTCACACCCTGGAGCCTTAAAAAGGAGGAGATTGGCCAACTCCTTCTGTGCCCCAAAGGAACTTCTTTTGTTCCAGTGAGAAGGTCAAGGCTTCTCTTCTAAGCAGCACAATTAAGGTCTCCTGACCAGAACCAGCCTGTCCTCAGTGACCTTAGACAAGCTACAGCTTTTTCCCTCTTTAAACTACATTTTTCAGATTTTTTTCTTACAACTTTTGCTCCATATTTTCCTCATAAATCTGGCTAAAAGCAGCATGCAAAAACTAACATACAGCCTGAACATTATTCCCTTTTGATATTTCCTCTGCCACGTTAATGAATCCATAAGTTCAGTCTTACTCAAGTCTTTAGGGGAAAAGCAGGACTCACACAAGCTCTTTGCCAGAATATAACATGAACTGCCTCTAGTCTGATGTCCAATAAACTCCTCATTTTCCTCTAGAACGCTATGGTCCTCATCTGCTTTTCCATCAGCAGCAGCATCTGGTCTTCCTTATCCTTGCTAGAACTGCACCTCAAACCCTCCAGGGCTTTTCTCCCCTGCATTTCCAAACTCCTCCCACAAACAAGTTGAAGGCGTAGAAACTCTCTCCTTAGGTTTCTGCACAGCAATGACCCTATTCTCCAGTAGCAATTTTCTGGATTATTAGCTATCTTTGCTGTAGCAAAAAAAATCAACCAAAGCTCACCTAATGACTCACTTCCACCACCTGAGGCCCACCTCCCAAAGCTTTATAACCTCTCAAGAGAGTGCCACCATCTGGACCAACCTATGGGCCCTTTGGGGAACAATTTTAGATCCAAACCATTATACTGCATAATACAGTCTTTTTACCTGTGAACCAAGAGAGACCATGTAGATGCCTCAGCAAATTAACCAGACTGAAGACAATAAGTAAGTAGTATTTTTGCCCATAGAGAATCATATTTTTCCAAGAAAATCTCCATAAGCATCTAGCCCACATATATACAATACACACAGCCAAGCAACCTTTAAATCATTCTTGCTCCTATATATAATCTAGTATCTTCTTACATTTTTTAAAAGAAGGTAAGAATAGACTTTCAACATAAATGCTGCTAAAAGTCTCAAAATTATGATGATAATCTTCCTTGGCTTTTTGTGATTAAATAAGGGAAAAGAAAGCATATCAGGTTATACAATGCCTTGGTTGACATATGTGACATCACTATACATAAGATGATACTACTTTTTAGCATTTAACAATGTTACAGCTTGGTCTTAGTTCCAAAATATAAAAAATAAAACAACAATGAGTCTTGGAGACAGGCAATATTGGTCTCATTAGCAGGGGATAACATCATCACATCCCAACAAGCTGACATGTATTGCAATTTTAAGTAGCTGATATTTCCGAAGGTCCAACAAAACACAATGCACCAGTACATGTTATGCTCTAAGGTCTAGGAGAAGAACAAAGGCAATCTTAGTAATGAAGGAATAACTTTAAAAGATATAACTCATATGTACATTTTTAATGATCTTAATAGCTCTATTAATTAAGAGACTTGTGAAGGGCAATGATCTCATTACTGAATAGTGCACCCTCGTACTTAACAGTTATATACAAGTTTTCACATACCTATATACACATGTTGAAATATAATGAGTAAATATATACCTTTTGATTTGTCAACCATTGAGAGTCTACTAAGGATGGTGTGTTCTGAAACATGCTATTTAGAGAAGGTGACGTTGACATACTCTGTGGAAACAGATCACACTTATCTTGGAGGTGTTTTTCCTGTGGTTCTAATGTCCCAGAACATAGATGAAAATCAGAAAGCAAACAAAGGAAATACTGAAATGCCAACCACCACAAAAATCTATTCACTTTGTACCCAGAAATGCTCTCTAGAACCTACTCTGAAATCTATTACTTTTATCAGTGACAGAATTTTAGCTTTCTGCTACTTACTATTTTAGGCTACAACAGAGCAGAAGCAAATAGTTGTTTTAGCATGGAAGTGGTTTCTAAAAGGAGGCACACTGATGATACCAACAAGAAATTGCTCTCTTAATAAGGGAGAAGGATTTTTAAAACTAGCCTACAAAAGGTAGTTACAGAAACTTAGAAAGAACAGTAGCTTAGCATGAGGGGAAACAGCTTTATATATCTTAGTAGCCCCTAAGGAAATATGGCATTATACAACAGTATGATGATTAATGTTCATCAGGATGACCTCGAGTTGTCAAAAAGAAGTTAACTTATGTTAGCAAATTCCATTTAACAAGACTTATATGGAATGGTCACTTCTGTAAAATAATCTTCCTCACTGGTATCAGGTAGTTAGTATACACACCTATTTTCCTTCTCTATGTTCTTTACTTCCTACACATTTCATGGTTCTTTTAGGTTAGCTAGACTACCCACTACTCCTATCACTGTAAATATCACCATACCATAATACAGTATAATAACAGAATCAGGGCATGTTTCGTTCTGCTGTACATAGAGTTGTTATGAGTCAGACCCAACTCGAGGGCATCTAACAACAATAACAATTACTAAACTAAATCACACTGATGGCTGAATCATATTATTTATATTGTGTTTTTAGGATGGCTCATAACATTGAGTGAAAAATTTCAAAGAATTCTGTAAAGCGCATTCTTGAAGGCTTAGAAATTTGAAGGAGGAAACACATACAATTGGGTAGTCTCTGCTTTATGGCAGTTCAATAGCTTCCTCATATCTCTTCCTATCCTGAAAGTAGGCATAAATGGACAGATATTGACAATCCCTAAGTAACTACCTAGACCATTTTATATATATAAATATGTAGATTATGATAAATACAAATCTGCAGCCATATCACTCTGACATCTGATCTTGCCTGATTTCAGAAGTTAAGTAGGGTTGGCCTGGTTAGTCCTTGGATGGGAGCCACTTGAAAAAACCAGGTGCTGCAGGCTAGGAAGAAGGACCTGATAGTTCACTCCCAAAACAATCTGCCATTGAAAACCCTATGAATAGCAAGGAACCATTAATAATAGTGCCAGGAATGGCAGTGTCAGGGATTGTTTCATTCTGTTGTGCATAGGGTCACTATGAGTCAGAACCAACTAGATGGCACCTAATAACAACAACAACATGACACACAAAGAGGCAGTCTTTTACCAGATCCCCAGTTTATGCCCATATTAAATTTTTAGGGAAAAACCTTGAAAGTCCACTTTCTCTTTCAAGTTTTCTTTATTTTTAGTTAAAGCTTGGTTGGCATATTTTAGTTCTCATAAAATTATAAAAGGCTTAGTTTACATGTTATTTATCCTTGGAATGTTCCTTTGAAAGATCCCTTTCTCCTAGACAAATGTGAACAGAACATGAATCAGTATGCAAACTTTAAGTCTAAATAAGAACTTCAGATTAGATAATAAAAGTAGGCAAAATGGAAGATTCCACTGTTTTTCAAAATATAATTTTCTCAGAATTACTATAAATTACAAAATTTTATAAATGAGTTTTCTTAAAGATGAATGAAAACAGTTTCTGTTCTAGAAATGAGCATCTAACTTAAGATATGTTATTATTTTTAATTCACTTCCTTCTACCTTTACTTTTAAGATGCTATTTTGGTTTTTCTCCTCAATATGATTTTCCATTCCTTTGTCCTATTACTGCAGCCACATAAAAAGATCTAGCCATTGACCTTCAGCCCTTCTTTCCAAATGTTAAGCATATTACCCCCTGGCAATGAAACTGATGCAGCGAGAAATGTTCAATATGCTTTTGTGTCACCGGCTTCCTCACCTGGACTTTCTGGCATGTCTGTCAGGACAGCCTACCCTCTTCAACTTGATGGGCCCCAAATTACAAATTTTTTTTTGTCCCACAAATTAGTTTATTGGCACCATTATTATCCATATTGTTATGGCATGAAAACTTTGAGTCATCTAACTCTTCTCACCATTCAGTTTCATTTGAACATTAAGTCTCACCACTTTCTTTTGGAATATTTGTCATTTCCATCCCTTTACTTCCGTTCTCAATATCCTCTAAAAACTATAAGACCCATTAAGTTCAGGCTTGAATAATTACAGCAGATTCTAATCTTTTATCTTCTCAAAGCTAATTTATAATTAATTTTCCTAATTGTGTTCTATCCTTTCAGTATCCTATTTAAAATACAAATTGAATAACTTGTTCCATTTTCTTATTTCTGGCCTAAAAGCTGTTGCAGAAAGACCACATTTATGGTCTTTGCATCATTAAATCTCAATGCTTCTTTTGCATCTGGAAAAATGATAGCAGATTTTTTTTTAACATCTATGCTTTGGATATCATCATCACAGTCTGCATATCTGTTGTATTCTACTTTTCTCATACACTCAAATTTAAACAAGTTGCAAATGTTCCTGCTTCTCAAGACACTCTGTAAAGTAGACAGGCTTTTTCTAAAGTATAATTTCAGAGGCTTGGAGCTACTTATTTCCCTCTCTCCAAGCTGATTATTTTTTGATACCTATAAGTGTCCAAACTAGAAGTGCTTGCTGATAAGTTCAAAGCTAAATCTCCACAACTTTCCATATCTCTCAGAAAAAAAATGCCTGATAATGTTTCATATTTAAATTGGCTCCACAAGACTGTTTAGCAGAATATTATTTAGTCAACCTAATGCTTTAAAAAAACCTGACATAGTTGTCCATGTTTATAAATGTTAGCTTTCACATAAAAACTTAGATTTCTAGATTCTCTTAAAAATGAAAGCATCTAGTGATGTTGGGTTTACATTTCTGGATAAAAGAAATAAGCAAGATTCCCATGGTGAATTTGATGGAACAAGTATTCTCTGACTTAAAGGTTGTACCCTGCCTATCATCTTGCACCAAGTCTCCATCACTCATCTGCATTTTTGCTGGTATTTTTTCTGAGATCCTTTCTTTATTTTATTGGTAGCTTATACCTTAGAAAAGATTTTTTGAGGGCTAGGTGGTGCCATGATGTGTGCCTGTAACTCTAGCAACTTGGGAGGCTGCAGTAGGAACAGAGTTTGAGGCCAGAGGCAATCTACACAAGTTAGCAAAACACTGTTTCAAAAGAAAAAAATTACAAAAGAAGCCCACCCTGTTAGAACACTTGCCTCGCCTGTCCAAGGCCCTGGGCTCAAACCCTTAGAACTCTGTGTGTGTGCGTGCGCACACACATTGACTGATTGATTGACTGGAAAAAATGGACAAGTTACAGATATTGAGGATGAGCATTCAGAACAAATGGCTTTGTGATAGCAAAGGTGAGACTGATTCATTTCAACCCTCAGTGCAGTTTTAGCCCTACTTGCTTCTCTCCATTATAAGAGCCACGCCTGCAATAGATTACTTTGAGAAAAAAATCCTGTTTCCAAATGTTTTAAGAGCTATACAGCTACTGGGCAGGAAATAACAAAGAGTAATTTTTAAAACGAGGAAAGAAAAAAAAGAAAAACAGGCAACACCAGAATCCAGACCCTTGTTACAGCAGCCAAAGTTATATGAGTTCAGATTTTTAATATAAATCAAAATAACATATTCATTTCATATAGGTTCCCTGGAGACCCTATAGTGCTTCATTGGCCAGATTCCATTGCAACTATCTTATTACATGTAACTAGTTAAAGCTGCAACTGGAAAGTATAATGAGTACCTCTTTCATTCCAGAGCCCTTGTAAAAGGAGCCCATTTGGGGTGTACTAATGTTATTTTGTACAGATGGAAGGGAATTGTGGCACTACAATGTCATGAAAGATACTCAGAAAAATATTAGCCTATTTGTTCCCAGTTCTCTATCCATTTGCAAAAATACTGCTGCTTGTCTTTAACAAACAGAAACAATTTAAAGAAAACAATGTTTAAAGTAGTACATAAAATCACATTAAAACTATAAGTAAAAATAGACATTCAACAAAATCTTGCTTTCAAATCCAATTTCTTAGAAAGGCCTTGATTCTGCTACATCCATCACATCTTGATTCCCTTCCCAGGGAGAGAATAATAGCATTAAAGGTCAGGGGTAGGGACTGTTGCCAAGTCAATGAAACAAGGACTCTCCCTCTCTAGAGATGCACTGAAATGAGCAGTGATAGGATGATTAGGTCAGGGCATCTTTTGTATTATGCATGTAAATGAGAATTAATGCTTGCAGAGTGTCAGCAGCAATTTTGTTGAGTTTGGTAAAAATGAAACCCTGTACTTAACCCTCAACTGGGTTCTCTATAGTCCATGTTGAATGAGAATGCAAAACTTTTTACACTTCCATAATTATGTAGTCTGTAAATGACTTCTCAATGGCCTCAACTCTGTATCAAATAGAAAGAAAAAACATCTTTCATTAGAATTGTTTTTGGTTTGTTTCCCCTTATGAGACTATTTATGGCCAAACTATAGGAAAAAGTTAGTAGAGAATATAAAGATGAGATTAGTAACATCTCATCTACCTGTGTATTTCCTAAGTGGGGGAACCGAATTTTTGATGTACCTGAAGCTTATGCCCATTTTTAAGGCCTAAATATTAGATGGAAATCTATATAAAGTATATTGGCCTCTGGCTTCTTCCTTTGCTATATAGATATCTCAAAACACAGTGCTTTCTTTTTTTTCCCTTGATGATTCACGGGTTATCTTTGTTATTGTACTATGTGGTTATATAGTTCTAGCTTGCTTTGTCATTTTTTTCTCTCTTTCTGCAATGAGAAGCTTTTAGCTGTCACTGTGTCTCTTAGCTTCTCATTTATGATTTCTAATCTGTTATGGGCAGAGAAACCAGATAACCAAGCTCATTAAGAATGACATGCTGAATAAAAGTCAGTAAGGCTCTGAGTGGGTATTAAGAAATAAAACATGACTTTAATATGGAGTTTCTGTGAAAGTTACTTTGAATAAGCAGAAGATGTTGTTTACTTAACCTTACACTTTGGCAACCTCTTCAGGGTTGTGGCTGTTGTTTAAGTGAGCAGAACATTTCTGCATTTAAAGTATTTCTCTGTAGCAGACATAGTTTTGCTAAGATATAGGTAAGAGAAGCTCAGTAGCTCCCTGGAAGTAAAAGAATCATGTGGGACCATACACAGGTAAGGAAGCAGAAAATTATTGAGATTAAAATCTTCCCTTTAATCACTAAATATTCTGCTCTTCCTTACACTGAGATGGAGGGCAAGGCTTTATAGAAATAAAATTGAACCATAATAGGTAAAATTGGTTTCCCGTAGCAATCTTTCAGAATTTCACCTTCGACTGTATAAGACGGTGTTGGCCAGATGAGGTACAGATAATTTTGGGAAGGGAAAGCCCAGAAGGAGCTGGGTTTTTCCTTCATATTAGCTTATCCACTTCACTTCCACCTTTTTGCAGATAATGACCAAATCAAGGGTACTACCTAAAGTCTCTCACCCTGAGCCTAATACTGGCCCTGAGGATAGCCCAAGAAGTACCCAAATTCCAGTGGAATCCAAAGTCTCCCCACATCCATGAACCACCACAACCTGGTGCTAAGACACAGTCTCACCCATTCAGTTGTTTGTATTTAAATGCCTTTATAATGACTCAGCAGCAAAGAGAACCCTCTTTTCAGACCCCTCCTTCTATGTCTTATTTACTTATGTCAGAACTACTCTGTTTTTATGCTTTTTCAATGCTTCTCTCAAAGCTCATTTTAGAGGGGCTTCGCCTCCCTAAAACAGATAGGGTGATGGAGGGCTGGGTGAAAATGAGAAATGGATTTGTTTTGGCTCTGCCTGTATCCGAGAACCCAGAGTACAGTTTTCACTACAATCAGTTAAGTCTTCCTCAGATTCCAACAGAGATAAAAGTAAAAGGAGACAGCATCCCTTATTTTGTCAGAACTTTCTTTTCAGTATTACAATAGAATTTTCATTCTAATTTGTGTGCTTAAAAGCCCACCATGTACCAAACACTCTCAATAGTAAAATTATTTTGAAATCCAGTAGAGGAATATGGATTATGTCATTAGTCCAAAAGCTTAAAGGCCACCAGGAAATATCAAGCCGGCTTCCTGCTGCTAATCATAGAGTTTGGTACTTTCTTAGTGCGTGTTGCTTTTCAGGTTTTCTGCACCATATTAGGCTATGCCTGCTTCTTCAAAACGCATTACAGTGAATTGTTTTTCCAGTCTGGAGACTTAAAAATAAATAGAAATATGCTTTGACTATTAATAGCTGTATTTTCTGCAGTTGGATCTAAGTTATACAAGCATAAATAAGGGTAATCAATTTAGTCTATTTTAGGAAATCACAGTGAAGTCTACCTCAAAGCCTTTTAAGTCAATATTCAACTAAATTCAATAATACAGACTTACATTAAAAAGCAAATGGAAACAAAATTATCATTGTAGATAAACAACAAAACTGTACAATCTCTGTAGCCATTACTTTATCCTTTCTTCTAGAAATGGATAATATATTTCATATATCAAAACAATCCTGTTCTAAATTCCATACCTACAAACAAAGATATAACTGGACTCTACTTTCAAATCCTCTGTATAGCAAAGCTCAGTTCAAAAATCACATTTTCTAGGAAGCTATCTAGGAAGTTTTATTGATTATGCAAAAGCTTTGATTGTGTGGACCATAGCAAATTACAGATAACATGGCAAAGAATGGGAGTACCAGAGTACTTAATTGTGCTCATGAGGAATCTGTACATGGACCAGAAGAAAATCATTTGAACAGAACAAGAAAACACTGCCTGGTTTAAAGTTGAGAAAGGTGTGCATCAGGGCTATATACTTTGATCTCTATGCTGAGCAAAATCTGAGAAACTGGACTTTATGAATAAAAAGGAGGCATCAGGATTGGAGGAAGATTCGTTAACAACCTGCATTATGCAGATGACACACTTTGCCTGCTGAAAGCAAGGAGGATTTGAAACATTTACTGATGAAGATCAAAGAACATAGCCTTCATTATGGATTGCGCCTCAACATCAACAAAACAAAACTCCTTACGACTGAGTCAGTACACAACTTCATGATAAATGGAGAAATGATTGAAGTTGCCCAAGATTTTGCTCTATTTCACTCTGTACTCAACATCCATGGAAGCAGCAGTCAAGAAATCAAAAGACTCATTGTATTGGGAAATGCCTTTTTAAAATACTGAAAAGTGAAGATGTTGCATTGAAGATGAAGGTGCATTTAACTCATACCATAATATTTTTAGTTGCATCATATGCTTGCAAAAGCTGGATGTTGAATAAGAGAGACAGGAAAAGAATACTTTTGAATTATGGTGCTGGAGCTGAATAGTGAATATACCGTGGACTGCATAAGAACCAACAGATCCATCCTAGAAGTGCAACCAGAGTGCTCCCTGGAAGCAAGAATGGCTGACACATCTTATGTATTTTTGGACATGCTGGCAATAGCGTCCAGTCCCTGGAGAATGACATCATATTTGGGAGAGTGGTGGGTCAATGAAAAATAGGAAGACTCTCAGCTACATTGTTAGACACAGTGTCTGCAACAATGGGCTTAAACATTAAAAAAAAAAAAGTCGTGTCTGGCACAGTATCAGGGAGTATTTTGTTCTGTTGTACATAGGGTAGCTATGAGTTGATTTGACTCGATGGCACTTAACAACGACAACAAGGAAGTTATCTGGATTTTCCATCCAAAAATCTTTGGTTTTTATGCTGTCTCTAAGTTTTGCATAGTTTCTAGATTTTGTACTATGGTATTTAATTTAATTTAATTTTATCTTAGTTTTTAAACATGGGTTCTTAGGTAGAAAAAGAAAAGTCTCTTTCCATCTCTGTATTCTCCAAAAGTGCCTAGAGGAGAGTCTAATGTAGAAGATGAGTTACATTCAAGCCTAATAATCATCACTTTGTCCACAAAAACACTTATTTTAAAATGAGGAAGCAAAGGCTAATAATTTTATAAACCAGCTGAGGTTTCTCATTGGCTCATATTTTGAATAATAACTGGAAACAGAGTACTGTGATGTTAACATTTCATTTTCCCATTAAATTTTAAGTCAAACTCAACTTTCCAACCTGTATAATTTGCTGCAATGCTAGCCAATAATTGTACATAACTTGAAATGCAAAGCATCATGAAAAGCATCACGTTATAAAACAGAATATTCCAGACATTCATAAATATGCATTTAATGGCCTATTCTTTGAAGGATTCAGCACATAGACCCATGAAATTCTAAGGGTGCTTTTTATGTATAGAATAAAAGCCATCCAGAGGTGACAAAATGGATGAATTTCCTAATGCATCATACCATGAAGCCAGCAGACCCTTGCACATGAGATTTGGTTGGAAGAGGAAAACATGTGCCAATCTCCGGAATTCCCGGGTTCTTTGCTCAGAAATGTCACACACAATTGTATTTATAGTGTGACAGCAAGTATGGTGGCAATGGACTATCATGTGGTTTTGAGAACATATATTTGGGGAGGAATAAAATACATATGTGCTTGCAGCCCTCTTCCTTTAACTGTTATCTCATAGCAAAGACTTGATCAAACTCTGGGCTTGAAAATTAAAATTTCTTAAATCTGTCAGAAACCAGCCAGGCATGGTGGTAGATGCCTGTAATCTCAACTACTTCAGAGGCTGAGGCAGGAGGACCACAAGTTTGAGGCTACATAATAAGTCCTTATCTCAAAAAATAAAGGGCTGCAGATGTAGGTAAGTGGTACAGTGCTTCCGTACCATGCAAGAAAATCGGGGTTCCATTTTTGAGCACCAGGGGAAAAAAGTGGCACAAATCAAACCAGGAAAAATGTTAAGTATTTTACCTGGCTTTATAATCTACAAACACAAATATTAAATTAACTACTCTTCTGTCTACTCTTTCTCTAACTTTGTGGATCACTGATCCACTGTGCTCCCAGTAGTACCCACATGAAATACCTGTCTCTTCATCAGGTATGACAGAATAAATGATGTATTAAGCTGGGTATAAAACTTGGGATACTGTTTCAATAACTTCATTGCCTTGTAATGACATTTTTCCAAAGGCATTTTCTTTTAATACTTCAAAAGTCACTGACTACAGTGTAGATGGATGCATGACAGGAATCTTTAATGGCCAAACTCTCTTTGGAGGCAAATATATAGAGAGATATTTATAAATATAAAGATGTGAGTAGGCTGAGCGCAGTGGAGCATGCCTATAATCCCAAGGACTCAGGAGGCAGAGGCAGGAGGATCACAAGTTCGAGACCAGAGGCAGTCTGCGTAATTTAGCCAGACCCTATCTCAAAAAAGTAAAAGAAATGGGCTGGGGGGTGCAGCTCAGTGGTATAGTACTTGTAAAGCATGCAAGCACAAGGCCCTATGTTCAGCCCCCAATACCCCCTCAAAAAAAAAGATGTGAGGAAAAGTCATGCATAGTGTGTTTCATACACTAAGTGATCTTTAGAAATGAAATTTTTTAGCTTGAAAGTAAACAGAGGTCTGATAGATAAAAGAAAGTCTCAGAAATGAATCACATTATGATGTACATTAAAAATTTCTAAAAAAAAATGTCTCAGGATTATTAACCGGACTTGGCAGACTGTATAGTATTTGAATAATTTTATGATATATGACTGGAAATGTTTGTTCTCAGAATTGTGTTTATATATTTATTTCTACAATAACAGGCTCAGAATGACCATGCTATCACATAAAACATTTTGATAGCAATTCAAATAAATGAAGTCAAATAAATGAGATTTTTAAAACATTATTGAAGTTGAAGAAAAATTTTTAAAACTCTTCAAAAGTTGATCTTATTTTTTTTTAGGAAGGATAAAACTGTTTTATATTTTGTATATAGAACCAATACACCTGAGCAGTTTTATTTTGAGATGCCACTGTAATGATATGTGATGCTTCTTTCTTTTTGTCTCTTTTCTTTTTCTTTTTTTTTTTTCTTTAATGATCAGTTTACTGCTGCTTTTGCACTGCAGAACAATACTATATGATACAGAAATGACAGACTGGACCAAGAAAAAAACAAGGAGCACTGAGTAATTGCCCAGTTCCTTCAGGACACTGGCCCTCACTGCACAGCACCAGCCCTCTTCAATTACAGTCAGTCTCCTTGTGGCCATAATGACCCTGAGGGCAGAGTTAGGGAAGTTCCATAGAAAATCCTTCCTTTGCTTTCTCACTCTGAACTATAACTGATGCCCAACAGCTTCCATTACCTAAGAAGAAAACAGACTATTTATTTGTAAAGTCTTCTAAACATATTTGATTTTAATTATATGCCAATTGAAACTATCTAAATGGAGGATACCTGTATTCATCTGAAAAGCCTTTCATTTATATCCTATACTGATTGTGGCTGGCTTTGGGAGATATGTCTGGGGATGAAAACAAAGGAAGAACTAGCAAATCAACTGACATACACCGTGAAAAAGAAGAGATGCTATCTAATCCTTACTAATTACCTCTCCTTTTATTTTCCAAGTGTGCCTAGCTAACTAAGAAAATTTATGAAAAAATTGTCTTAGAATAAATTTTCTAAATTTTTTTCCATAAGAAAAGCAGGTTCTATTTCACAAGTGGAATGAAAATGTCTTTTAATATTATTAAAGACTGCATCATTATATCTTCTTTTTGCACATAATCTCCTTTTTCATCTTCTACTTGTTTCTTTTTCATTGTTACTTTGTGAAACACAATAATATGTTATGTGTATGTTAACAGTAATATCATGCTGTTTTTAGCTTGTTCTGGATTTATTTTTTCAAAGTCAAAGCATTCCAGTCTGCCTGAAACATTACTCTGTGGAGATCTCTTTTTCCCCGTAACTTCTAGTTCTTCTTAATTCCCAGACACATTTAAAATTCTAATCAGAATGTAAAACGCCATATGTGAATGTGATAAAGCACAGAGAATACAAATCGCTCATCTACCATTATTATGTTCTTGTTTATTCCAGGACCAATCAACAAAAAGCTATTTTTGCAATCTTCTTAAATTTTCCAGCCATAATGGACAGAGATTAAAAATTGGGAAAAAGTTTGGATTTTTTCTTGTTTCCTTTCCTCTTTTTTCCTATGTGTGGGTAGTATGAGCCACTCTGTCAATGCTACACATAAGCAATTACTCACATCCTTCTAATCTTTCCCTGTTGGCTTTTTCAAGTTAGCACAACAGGAAAGTATCATGATCACTCACTGTTTATCTGCCATTTGAAATGTTCATTTTGTGAATACTGGCCCAGCATCCCAATCTGTGACAATCTATCAGTTTCACATTTAATTTTAAAAGATCGGTCTGGAAAACTCAGAAGTCTACACGTGGATTTTGTAAATGTGAAGTATTAAATCATCAGTGACTGTGCCACCAGTATTGATGGGCAGAGCAGAAAAACACCTACTGAGTACAAAGAGTACCATAGATTAGATTAGCCAGCTCCATGCCGCTGAACCTACTCTGCTGAGGCTGCTATAAACTGGCACTGATAGAACTAGATTTTTCTTACGATAGAGAATGGAAATTTAAAAGGCAAATATCCAAAAGAGAATACAAACATATACAAAGGAAATACATTGACCCTGTGAGAAGATGTTGATAGAGGAAAGAGGAGAAAGATAAAACTCACTGAATGCTAAAATGGTAAATACCAATTAATTGCCAACAGAATTTCTATCTAAACCCATTCCTTAGGAGATAAACCAAGGCACTGAGATTAGGGGGGCTAGTGTGGCAAAGAATAGCTCCACTTGACAGCAAGAGTCAGATGTTCAAAAGCTTGTTCTAGCTGACTTCTGGCTTTTCTTGGGTGTCAATCAGAATGTAGCCATGGTCCTCCTGTCCAATGTGTTTAATGACTGCTGCATTTCTTCCTACCTATCCTTGGTGCAAAAGGCTAAAGGAGCTGGCAAAATGCATGACCACAAACGCAAAAATGTCACAATTGCCTGTACTATAGAAATAAATACTTTGAATAAATTATTAACTGTGGGAGAAATTATGAATGGGGAAAATGGTAACTAAGATCCAGTTTCCACATTACTAACTCACGTCGAGAGATAGTTGGTATACTTTCAAAACTGAATATATGTCTATGACCTTCACAGCATTTTCTTTTGAAATGTGGGGACTAAAGTATATATGTGGCATGATCCAGAACTACAGTGAAGGCTGCTGCTGAGTGCCAATGAATGGCAAGGCAAGAATCTTTGATACAGGAAGCAGGAAGCACATCAAACCTCAAGTTACAATGTGTGACAAGTTTCAACTTGTTTGGTGCAGTCAGTAGAGTATGAGCTATGGCTGGTATGTTTGAAAATTGTCCTAAATTATGGATTGTCTGTGGCCATACCACTGTGGTGTCTGTTCCCATCAGATCTCAGGCGTTAAGCAGGGTCAGGCCTGGTTAGTACTTGGATAGGAGATTGCCTGGAAACACCAGGTGCTGTAGGCTTGGGAAAAGGACCTGGCAACCCACTCCCAGAAATAATCAGCCATTGAAAACCCTATGAATAACAGAGAAGCACTGACAATAGTGTTTTGTCTGTTTTATGTAGGGTCACTATAAGTCAGATACTAACTCAATGGCACCTAGCAACAACAACAAGAAATCATGGATCACAAATGCTTCTGGTATGGTGATTTCTGTCAAATAAGCATTACTGTGTGTCCCTATTCACCTTATCCACTGAATTTAGCACTGTGAGACTCCTGGCTCTTCTCAAAAGTCAAAATGATCATGAAAGGTACACATTTTGAATTGATTTAGGAAGCCAAGGCAACTTTGACAGCACAACTAAAGACCCGTGCAAAAGAGGACTGCCCAAACAGCTTCAGGAAGTGGCAAGAACAGTAGGATAAAGTACGCCTAAAATCATTAGGGGCTGGGATTTAGCTCAGTGGGTAAAGTGCTGTGCTGCAATCTCTGAGATCCCGAGTTCAATCCCCAGCACCGCAAAAATGGGAGCTAGGGCCTGGCAATCCACTCCTAAGGCAATCCCGAAACCTTCAGCCATTGAAAACCCTATGAGGGTCGCTAGGAGTCAGACACTGACTCGACGGCACCTAACATCAACAACAACAAAATCATTAGGAGTATTTTGACAAGCACTAATGGCAACCTATCTTTTACCATACTAGTTTTTAAAAATTTAAACATTAACCATGTTGTTTAGATCACAAGTCAAACAATTTAATAGGTAAAGATGAATGACACTTTTATTTTGTAGTATTAGAGTGCTGAACCCAGGGTTTCATGCATTCTTTGCAAGTACTTCACCAGTAGGCTGCACCTCCTGTTCTCACTTTTCTTTTTTAATCTTTTTTTATCTAAAGACAGTGTCTGGCCTGCCTCTGGCCTCGAACTTGCAATCCTTTGCTTTATAAATTAATATATTAGATAAAAGAGGAAAAATCCCAGGAATTTGAGGGAAAAGGTTAGGTTCTAACACTGTCTCCTACATTAATATATTGTGCCATCTTGGAAAAGTTAGTTCACCTGTTTGAACCAATTTTCTCTCCTAATGAATGAGTGAACATAGAACAGTTGGAACCAAACCAAAATTTCAGTCAATTTCTAAGCTACCTACCACAAATACACACTTGCTAAATAACAAAAATGTTTGAAATCTGTTCAGCTTTGTTTCACTCTATAACCTTTTATTATTTGTTTAAGGAAGTAATGTATTCTAAGTCAAGGGTTGTCTATTTAACATTGAACACACAGGAGTGCTGATTTGTCTCTGTTCTTCTTTACTGAGACAGAATCTACAAAACTTCATTTTATTTGGTTAAATTCAAGTAGAGAAAAGAATATCAAACCAATTCTACCAAAGGACAAATCAATTGATTTGATTAGAAGGCGGGAATTACATTCTTTGTCTTATTGACTTTGAGGTAAAATCAGATAACTTCTTTTATCTCCAATATTCATATTTAATCCCAGAAATTTTCTACAGAATAAAACCAATTACTACAAAAGTAGAGACCTTTACTTCTCATTGTAGCAATGCAATCTTTTCTTGGCTTTTAAAAAATTAACTGTTTTTTCCCCTATTGGGTACTTTAAGTCCTGGTGACTGCTCCTAACTGAATGAGCTGAAAGACAATTCCCTTATCTTCAGGCCACATCACCTCCATGCAAATTGATCTGAAAGTGCCTTTAGAATAAAAACAGCTGGATTCTCTGCAGCTATTTATGAGTGTAGTTTCCTAGGCTTAATTTTGATTTATAACTACTGAAATTAAATCAGGCATTTTCACTGCTTAAAAGGGTGGCTTTGATTTCACTAATACAGTAGAGAGACTGAAACTATTTACCAACATATTGTGTTTGTAACATTTCAAGTTGGCAAGGGCAAAGAAAAAAATGTGACTTATCTCCATGTTTTGACTTGAGAGTCTCTCAAAATATAAGACTTTATTATCCATTGACAACTGTGATGATTGGATTATCATATCAGACTCACATGAATTAAAGCTCTTACCTAGGATCAAGCTTTGCTGAGTAATTTCAAGGATATAAGCTAATAAGAAGTTCAGATGCTGCATTTTATACCACCGTCTGGTGGTATAGCTTCGGTCCAGATAGCCTTGGCTCAACAGTCCTCAGCTCTCTTCACTGTAGTTAATCCTTACCAAGGACATCCTACTAAGGACAGAGATAGGGGCTTTCACTCATAGCAAGTAGCATTAATCTATGTACCCAGAAGTCCATTTGACAAGAAAAGAATTGTGTAAAAACAGAAATCAAATTTTAACTAATAAAATATGTAGCAGTGTATGATTTTGTCTAGGGCGTGGTAATAGCAGTCAACACAATACAGTAAGAAAGTTAAAGACACATGATCAGATATCACTTTTTAGACTTATGACATTGTACATTAATGTTCTGAGACTCAGTTTTACTGATATTGAAAAGAGTAGCCTTGGAGACTTTAATAGTATATTACGTACATCTCTGAAAACCACAAAATATGCCATATATATATATATATATATATATGAGTAAATAATAGGAGTTAAAATATACTCAAGTCTTCACTGCATCCATGTGGTATTATAAATGTCCTTGGTTGTAGATTTACAGATGCGGGACAAACAGCCCAGAAATAAGTAATATTCTATGGGTATTTAGAAATGGAAGCCTCATGTGTGGACCCTCAATAAGTTACAGTTGTGCAGAGAAAGTATTAGTCATGTACATAGAGGACAAAGAAACCCAAGAAATTGGTGTGTTTCAAGCAGAGAAAACTGTCTATGCCTCTGCTACCAATGTCTGTGTTTTCTTCTTGATTCCCAGCTACTATAACTTCTTTTATCCTGATCCTGTCAAAGAAGTCCTCAGGAATGAGATTGACTATGAAAACCAAAGCATGAACTTGAGGTAAAGGTCAGTGGGTCTCTCTTGACGTATTTTGATTTCAACAGAGAATAAAGTCTTTAACGGATTAAAATTGAAAAAGAACTATATCTATAAAGCATCATATGTTAGAAACAGTCATAGAAGATGCATTTTAGAGATAAAAAATATTTTCCTATGCCATGAAATCATATCCTTTGAGCAACTGCTTACTGAGTCAATTCACAAGGAAAGCCTGAGGTATAAGTACTTTAAATGAAAACCAGTATCATTTTTAATTTCAATTGTTTCCAAAATGCTGCTTTTGTCTTATTGAGAACTACTATTTATTCCAAGCACCTTAACAAACAATACTAGCTCAGAGACACCCTTGTCCTACTGTGTCATCAATGTGACAACACTAACAGCCAATAACTTCTCAACAACCAGGAGACAAAGATGTATTTGGAGAGGGACAGATTGGAAGGTAGAAAGAGAAACAATAAATACACTTCGCAAGGAGTATTTTGCTATGTCTAGGTATATTTTTAGCTTGTGTATAAGTAACCTTCATTAATCTTCTTTTTTAGTATATAAGAAAATTATAGGCAAATGAAATAAGGTCTCTGATACAATTAATAGGCTGTAATGATGCCTGGGAGAGAGGATTCTCATTAAACTTGTGTGTAACCAAAGTTTGAGAGTGCCAAGACCTTGAAAGATTGGGACATATTTCAAAGTGAATTTGACAAGTTAGAGAAGTGATCAGGTAAAGAAATGGATTTTAATAAGGCTGAAGAGAAAATTAACATCAGTTTTACATCCATGTTGAATCTGACAACTGCCTCATCATTCCTCTGCTATCTTATCTGGCTAAATGCAGCCTTCTCCTGAATGGTCTCCCCTTTCCTTTCCTGTCCTTTTGTAGACCATTTTCACTTAACAGCTAGAGTGATGTTTTGAGACTGTGAATTAGATATATCATTATTTCCTGAAAATCCTCAAATAATATTTAGAACACAATACAAAATTCCAACCATAGTCTACAAGGCCTCAAATAAAATGACTCCTGTCCACCTCTCTATTTCTTTCTCATAGTATTTTCTTGCATCCAACTTGGTCTTTTTTTTTTTTTTAATTAACTTTTCCATTTATTTTGCATCAGCTCCTTTCCCAAAGTATACTGCTCTCTTTAGTTCTTGAGATGGCTACACTTTCTACAGCTCTCAAAGGCATTGCTTAGAGTTGCCTTCTTTGGCCACCCCATCTCTATACAATCCAGCCACATCTCCACCACCGTGGTTCATCCTAGTACTGGATTCTTTTCTTCATAGTACTTACTGCTCTTTAAAATTACCTTATGTGTTTTATGTTATAGTCAGCCTTCTCTCATGAGAAAGTAAGCATTGTAAGGGCAGGATCTTTGTTGTATTCTTTATCTTAAATATCTCAGCCTTAGAAAAGTATGCAGCATTTAGCAGACACTCAGTACATATTTACTGATGATATTTAATAGCAGTGCTCAAAGTGTTATCTAAGGACACTTGGTGGTCCCTAACACCCTTTCAGAGATCCCAAAGGTCAAAATCATTTTCACCACCTCACAAACACACAACAGAGTTTTTCAGAGAGTAAGTGACTTATATTTCAAAGGATTGCAGAAGTAGGTATGAGCAATCATTGTCTCATGTTAAGATAATCATTGAAGAGATGTTTAATAATGGGAAATGATGTCTCTCTGACACTATGTTATTTAATTTTGGAAAATGTATTTATTTCTTATAAAAATATGTTATTTTAACATGCAAAGAGTTGGTTATTGCTTTAAGTAAATAAATCTTTCAATGTTTTCTTTTTTTTTAGAGTGCAAGAATTTGTTTCCTTTTATTAGATATTATTTGTGATGCCCTGGTAACAATTCTTTTTTTTTTAATTGGAAATTTTTAATGTACAATTTAATGTGTTTCATTCTGACATGCATTTCATTGTGACATGTCCATATAGGCGTTTCATTGTGCATTACAAAGATAACTTCCCCCTTATCCTCTTGTGCACCTCGTCCCCCTTCACTTGATACAGCAAATATTGATATATATAAATACATAGTTATATATCAAATAACAAACAAGCAAAAGTTCTTTGGAGTTCTCAATAAATATTAAGAGCACAAAGGGATTTTTAGTCCAAAAATTTGTAAAGCACTGGAAAATAAGATATCAGTAACTTGTTGTTGCTGTTAGGTGCCATGGAGTTGTGTCTGACTTATAGTTACCCTTATATGGTTTTCAATAGCTGATGGTTTGGGGATTGCCTGGGAAGTAGATTGCCATGACCTTTTCCTGTTTTTACGGTGCTGGGAATCAAACTTGGGACCTCAGAGACTGCAGAGCAGCACTCTACCAACTGAGCCAAATTCCAGCCTCATATCATTTATTAGCTTCATTTATTCCCTAGAAAGTATCCAGTAGAACGTTCTTCTGTAGTTAAAATTGTCCCAAAATAGGATTGTTTTCTTTCCTGATTCCATACTTTAATATTCATTATTTAACTTCCTTTCTCCAAATCATAAGCATACTACCTTTTTCATAAAACCTTGACTCATAGTTCTAGTACCAAATGTTTTCTCCATATATATCTTTAGAGTATTAATCACTAATAGAAATAATTGGCAATCTGTATTTTTACTTGTTTTTCCAAATTGCATGTTAAAGTCTTTTGCAGCAGGAACTAATAATCTTCCACAATGAGATGAAAGCTTGTGTGTACCATGCAGACAACACCAAATGGGAGCAAAACGTAGTCTTCAAAAATTTATCTTGAAACCTAGAGTATGGGGTAGTAATGATTAATTTGAAATGATAACACTAAATTAACTCTTCATCCCCAAATTAAATAATTCCAGTAATATACCTTGTACCTACTGGGGTTCATCACCTGAAGTAGGCTCAATGTTCATCCCGATGATCAAAGATGTGTACACCCTAACTCTTTGATCCTGCGAAGATGCTCTTTTTATGGCAAAAGTCACTTTCAGATGTAATTCTTATGGACCTAAAAGTTGGGAGATGATTCAGGATTATCTGAGCAGGCCCAATCTAATTGCATGAATTCTTAAAAGCAGAAAAGGAAACAAGATAAATTTCTCAGATTAAGTAGTCAAAGTGATTTGAAGCATAAGAGGGATGTGACTTGCCTTTGCTGGCAGGCATGGGAAAGGGTACCTGGCAAGCATGAAAAGTTATGAGGGAAGCCTCCTGCCAAAAATCCAGCTTCTGCTGACAACCAGCAAGGAAAGTGGACCTCAGGCTTATGATCAGCAAGCAACTGAGTTTATGTAAAATCTGAATGGCCTGAAGCAGTCTTACCCTCAGAGCCTCCAGAAAGGAACACAATCCTGCCATCATCTCAATTTTGAGCTAAGCAGAGGACCCACCATAGATGCACTATACTCAGACTTCTGAGTGAGGTAATAAATTACTATTGCTTTAACAAATTTGTGGTGATTTTTACAGTAAGGGCAGGCAGCTAATATAGCACCAAATAGCCCTTACATCAGGGATAAAAAACAACCACATCCTCTAAACTCCACACAGTGCACTCTTTCCATTCACCTAGCTGCTTTCCTTAGCATACAAATTATGCACAAAGTAAGCATGTTTTTATGTTTAAAGACTAAATAGAGATGGTAATAAACAGTTGTTAAAAAACACTTTTATTTCCCTTGCTTTTTCTGATGCTATCCTTGTTCTACTATGAGGACCTGTTTATATGTTTGGATGAAACTTGATGCTTAAACTTTTTGGTCAGTGAAGTTAAAAGTGGATCCAAAGGGATGTCCAAATCTGAAGCCATCTAAACCATTAATAGTGTCAAGTGATATTGTCCCACCATGAGCTCTATTTGGGAAAATAGCCAGCCCCAATCTTCAGCTGTGTTTCATGTAATTTAGTTGTCAAAGTGATGGAGCACAACTCTTCTGTTTAATTTATATGAAATCAGTATCGACTTGAGTGTATCCATTGCCAGGCCAATGGTAATTTTCCTTGACAAGATATTCTTTAAATGCTGGGCTCAAAACAAAGAAGGAAAGAAAACTTCAAATAAAATTTAAAAAGTGAGATCACAGGTTCCCTAAGTTTCCAAGGTTTTACACCATGTGTTTCATGCTATTAAACTCAAATTTTTTGTGACTTTGTTGTACTAGTAATAATAGAACCAAGCTGAAGAGTCCTTGGAATCATTCTGTAGCAGGGGCCATTAACTAAGTGCTAATAAAATATCAGATTTTGTTCTTATTCTATGTTATTTTGTAGGGCAGATCTGGGAATTAAGAAGATTGACCATATTTATTGATTGTTCAGTCTCTTTAGAGAAAAATATGAGGGTAAGTTTTTATTTGGTTACCTAGAGCAAAGGATAGCTGAACAACAAGGGTCAATATCTATCTATCTATCTATCTATCTATCTATCTATCTATCTATCTATATCCTAAATTGTCCAAAAGGTGCTCCTTCTTACATATTACATAGAAAAGCAAATCTACTCCTAACTAGACATTGATCTGTGATGTTAAAACAGAAATACTAAGTAAGCCCTTCCTCCTATTGGTAAAATGTTCCAAATATATTCATCATATTTTCTCTCTCACTTTTTTCCTTTCATAGGTAAAGATTCTGCCATTTATTTTTTAAAGCATTAAAATACACAGAGGATAGTTTCTCTCTTATATCTTTCTCTTATCTTTCCAGTATTTTGCCCACCCACCACCACTTCTAAGGCATCTATTGTTATCATTATCATTATAGTTATTTTAATGCTTCCAGAGTTGCTTCAGGCATTTACAAGCAAAAATGAATACATTATTATTATTGTCTCTTTATTGCATGTGGTAAAAAGCTGTACAGACTTCTTTCACAAAAGGATACTAATTCTTAGGACCATTTTACAGACTAGGATCCTAAGGCACATGAAATTTAAAACTTTTGCCTAGCTATACATTAAAAATGTGGCATCTTCTTTTCCAAATGGCATTTTATTTCCTCTCTACCATGTTACTTCTCTTACCATTTGGTTTCCTACAGCCATGTATTTACTCTGTCTTAGCTTCATACACGCAAATTATGGTATTGCAAGAGAATGAAAGATCTTACAATTCAATGTTTGCATCACTTCAGAACATCCGTGTCTCTTCAATACTTGGATGCCTCCAATAACTCATAAGCCCTTAAGGATGAGAGGCATCCTTTCTCCTACTCTTTTCTCTCTTACATGGGCTGAGGGTTAGCTCAGTTTGGTAAAGTGCTGCTCCATACTCTCTAAGGACCAGTGTTCTATCCTTAGCATGGTAAAAATGGAAGAAGGATGTGGGAATCCACTCCTGAAGCAATCCCAAAATAATCAGCCACTGAAAACCCTATGAGGGTCAGCACCTAACAAAAATAATACCTACTTACACAATTAGGCTTGAATATCATGGTTATGTGTCTTCCTAATCATAGTTAGTATATTGACTGTCAAATCATTTGCATTGGGCCCCTCATAACATCTTAGCACTTATTCATAGTTGCTTTTTCATATAGTTGATAAATGATATAGAACAAAACATTTGTTAATAGTGTCTATGTTTTTATGCACCAATGACTAGAAATAATAGTTATACTTCTAGAATTTTTAAATTTGGTTTCCAAAAAGATGATTCCATAGGAAATAAGACCTAACAATATTTTGAGGAAAAAGTATGGCCAATGAATTATGTAGATGATACCTGTTCTTGGAAATTAACTAGGTCCATCCTTACACCCAAAGTTCTGAGAAGTAGTATTTCAGACAGTATGTCCTAAACATATTTGTCCATGGAACTCCTTTTCCAAATAACATATATGAGCATCCTACAAGTAATTTTCACAAACCATACTATAGAGATAAAATGTTACTAAAGATGCTTGTTTGGAAAGATATTATAGTTTTTTTTTTAATCAAATGTATTCAGCATGTGTTAGCATACAGAATACAAGGCGTATCTGAAAGAATAACAAAAATCACCAGTTCACTTTTACAAGCTTCACATAGTTACATAATTCATCTCCTCAATATAACTCAGAGAAGAAAGAAATTCTTTCCTATGCATGCAAATATATGCATAGCTGTGCTGAATGTCTAATGATTTGGTCTCCATAGTTCAGACTGAAGAATTAAAAGCAACAATATTTCATCATATTTTCCTGACTTTTTAAACTCTCAGCTAAGAAATTATACATTGCTATATTTACATTGTATGATTATTCTTTTAGCTAACTCATCAGATAAATTCACTAGAATAAAGAACTGTAGCCAATATATTTTGCTTTTATAATTAGATAGTCTTTTATGGAAACCTGTAATATAAAAAGTAATATTTCTTCATAGTTATTGTAATTATTTCCCTAAGGCTAAAAAAATGCAATTTTTTAAATTCAGAATTCTTGATCAAAATACACTTTTTTCCCCTCTTTACTTATTCCTGTCTTTACTTATTGTTGATGTTAGGTGCTATCAAGCAGGTCTGACTCATAGCCACCCTATATACAACAAAACACTCTCTGACACTGTGCCATGCCTGGCACTATGTCAGTGCTTCTCTGCTATTCATAGTGTTTCCAATGGCTGATTACTTTGGGATTGTTTTGGGAGTGGGCTGCTAGGTCCTTCTTCCATTTTTGCAGTGTTAGGAATGAACCCAGAACCTCAGAGAGGCACTTTACCAACTGAACCAAACTCCAGTCCCTGCCTTAAAGAAAATGTATGAATAAGAGATAACAGGTAAACCTCCACTGAGAAGAAAATAATAACTACCAAAAAATCCCAGCTTGTTAGAGTCTCAACATTTTTTAATGTTTCACTAACGCACCCTATTACAGTTAAGATTGCTCATTTCATTTAGTTGTAAGTAAGGTAGATTTTGCAGCCCAGGAAACTAATGATAGGAGCTTAATCTCCACAAGGACAACTAGTTATAAGAACATTTGTTCCTCTGGGAAGATTATTGAGAAAAAGCAAATGAAACTCCTAATATTGAGATAGGGGCTGGGATTTAGCTCAGTTGGTAGAGCGTTGCTCTACAGTCTCTGAGGTCCTGAGTTTGATTCCCAGTACCACAAAAATAGGAGAATGACATGGCAACCCACTCCCAAGGCAATCCCAAAACAATCTGCCATTGAAAACCCTATGAGGGTCGCTATGAGTCAGACATGACTCAATGGCATCTAACAACAACAATAGTGAGATGGGAATAAAGGGAGAGAAGGAAGACTAAAATGTACTTCTCTATCTCTTTTTTTTTTTCTTTTTTGAGGTACTGGGTGTTGGACCCAGGGCCTCACGCTTGCATACTCTGCAAGTGCTTGACCACTGAGCTGCACCCCAGCCCATTTTTTACTTTTTGAGACAGAGTCTCACTAAGTTACGCACACTGCCTCTGGTCTCGAACTTGCGATCCTCTTGCCTCCGCCTCCCGTAAAATATACTTCTCAAGAAATTGGATTATATTTAATAAACCAGGTAAATACTTTTCTTTTTATTGCTGCAGTCATGCATAAATGTGGACTGACTTTGGCACCATACAGTTATTAATATCCAGATGGCAATTAAAGCAAAGGCGTAATCTTCATATAAATTTCTGGAGTGGTAGGGGGAAAAGGGGAGAATGTAAAGCTGTGTCAACATCATCTACTACAAGAGTTGTTTATAAGTCATATTTATTGGGGGAAGTATTCTATTTCAATTCTGTTTTGGTAATCAATGATTGCCCATATAGGCCCTGTCTCAATTAAGGGAACCATAGAGTGTCATGAAGGGCATTACTGCATATAGATATATACATCTACAGTAAAAAAAACACTCATGTTAAATGGGTTTTTGTATTGTGGGGTGTATGTGTGTTTGTGTGTATGTATTTGTTCACATGATAATACAGGCAGTACTGAGAATCAGTACCACGGTCTCCTGCATGCTAGGCAAGAAGCCTTTAAATGAGAATTCAATTCACATCAGACTGGTGCAAAAATAAGGGTGGCTAATTATATTTGTCACTTGTGTCTATCAGCTTGTCATTCTGTGGGGGCTTGAGTGTTGCCATGATGCTGAAAGCTAAGCCACCAGTATTTCAGATACCAGCAGAGCCACCCATGGTGGACAGGTTTCAGACTAGGATCCAGGCATCCAGACTAGGCATCTAGACTAGGATAGGGAAAAAAACTTGGCAGCCCACTTCCAAAGTAATTTACCATTGAAAACTCTATGGATAGCAGAGAAGCACTATCAAATACAGTGCCAGAAAATGAGCCCCCAGGGCTGGAAGGCATTGAAAACATGACTGGGGAAGAGTTGTCTCCTCAAAGAAGAGTTGGCCTTAATGATGGGAATGGAATAAAATCCATAGTACCTCCATTTGCTGATGTGGCATGACTCAAAATGAGAAGACACATAGTGGCTACAACATTGGGCTCAAACATAAAATGATCTTGTTCGTGGCACAGTGTGGGGTAGTGTTTCCTTCTGTTGTACATAGATCTGACTCAACAGCACCCAATAACAATAACATCTATAGTTGATGCTCACTATGTGTCAAACGGTATGTGTTTATGCTGAGGATTTAACAAAGATTATAGAGTGCCTACTTTTAATCTGGGCTGGGATTTAGCTCAGTTGGTAGAGCGCTGTGCTGCAGTCTCGGAGGACCTGAGGTCAATTCCCAGCACCGGAAAAATGGAAGAAGGGCCTGGCAATCCACTCCCAAGGCAATCTCAAAACAGTCAGCCATTGAAAACCCTATGAGGGTCGCTATGAGTTAGATACTGACTCGATGGTACCTAACAACAACAGCAACAACAACAACAACAACTTTTAATCTTGTAAATCCTACAGAATGTATCATATTAACCCATTTTACAGATAAGAAAATGAAAGAGAATGAGAAACCTGCCTAATTTTATATACCTGCTAGGTGGAGGGGGGCTGGGATTTAGCTCAGTTGGTAGAGCGCTGCACTGCAGTCTCTGAGGTCCCGAGTTCAATTCCCAGCACCACAAAAATGGGAGAAGGACCTGGCAATCCACTCCTGAGGCAATCTCGAAACAATCAGCCATTGAAAACCTTAGGAGGGTTGCTATGGGTTGGATATCAACTCGACGGCACCTAACAACAACAGCTAGGTGGAGGGGTCAGGGTTCAAAATTCAGAGTTTGGGATTTTAAGCTTTACCATAAAATAAAAGAAAAGAAAATTCAAAAATAAGTATAGTAAACAATATCCATGAGAGCAAACTCTGAAATATTCATATATCATATATATATATATATATATATATATATATCATATATATATATCATATATATATACATTTTTTTTTTGATGTAGGTTCTGGTGGTTCATGGAATTCAGTGGTCACTTTGCTGTCTTATAGTGATATATTAAAAGGAAATTTTAGGGATAAGAAAATGTGTAAACTGGATCAGAATCTAGAAGAAAACTGGTGGCTAATATTATCTCTATTATCATCCACTGAGAGAATGGTAGATATTCTCTTCTCAATATGGAAAAAAGTGGATCATAAAAGATTTCTGCTATTCTAAACAGTTCCTCAAAATGATTTCCGAACTAGTCCTCTTTATTTTTCGTGAATGGGTCAAGTCCAATTTTTTCACATATGTACTAATTCATATTTGGACAACGTTCCCTTATAATTCTTATTCCTAGGAGAGTAGAAAGTTTGTATTTCAAAAAGTATTTTTAAAAGTGAAAGAGAAGGAAAAATGAATATGAAACAGATTGCTACGTATAGAGTACTTACAAAAATATTGCAAAGAAAGATTTTCTAAGACTACTTGAGAAGCTAAAAAAACCTGAAAATTGAATTGATTCAATAATGGCTTTGCTTTGAGAAAAATCTCAAAGTGTTATATCAGAAAATTATCTAGGTCACATAACTTAGAGGTTTTTAAAATTTTTAAGTTTTTAGGAGTTTTAATCTCAGCTGCATGTGCAAATATAGCTTTTGTCTTATATATATGTATGTGTAAATTGCAGCAATTATCTTTACTGACTTGTTAGTGCTATTGCATTTCATTCATTTCATTTCTTTCCTCATCCTCATTATTATAATTAATTAGAATATTTCAGAATGTAACTTAACACAAGATAAATACCAATGAGAGGAATAAGAAATTAGTGGCCTTCTATCACAACTAATGTGTTATACCAATAAATATATTATACCTTATATTACTTCTGACTAAATTTTCTCATCATTTTCACATTAGGACTTATGTGTTAAATAACACAAAAATTAATTTTTTTCTTTAATCTCTTATAGGTAAACGAATTGAGTTTCCAAGAGGTAAATGACTCGTTTTAGTTTATGCAACTTAATAACTTTAAAACAATGTAGCCTCTTGCCATGGTGCACACCTGCAATCCCAGCTGCTCAGGATGCTGAAGCAGGAGATTCTCAGGTCCAAGGATGGAGGCAGCCTGAGCAAATTAGCAAATCCCTGTCTCAAACCAACAAAACAACAAACCAAAAACATTTGTTTATCACATATGTGTATGTTGAAAACACAAAACCTTGAAGTAATTCTCTATATCTAGCATAAATGAATTGCAACTCATAACTGAATGAATAATTGTATAGTTTTGTGTTAAATTGCTATTTTGACAAATATGACATATTATAATTGGCCTGCAGATGCACCACTGTGGTGTGCATTCCCATCAGATCTTAGACACTAAGCAGAGTTGGGCCTGGTAAATACTTGGATGGGAGACCATTTAGGAACACCAGGTGCAGTAGGCTTAGAAGAAGGACAGGGCAACCCACTCCCAAAAAACAATCAGCCATTGAAAACCCTATGAATAGAAGAAAAGTAGTAACAATACTGTTTCACCTGTTGTATGTAGGGTCACTATGAGTTCCATACTGACTCCACAGCACCTAACAACAACATCATATTATAGTAAGAAATAAAAATTTTTTTCAAGTTTATTTGAATTGTAGCACTAATGTATGAAACTTCTAATTCAGTTGATCTTTTTTACTTTTCTTATTTATTTATTTGAGACAAAGCCTTACTATGCTGTCAAGCCTAGACTCAAGCAATCCTCTTGCCTCAGTCTCTTAAGTAGTTGGGACTTTAAGTGCATGCCATCATGGCCAATAGTTGGTGCTTTTTTGTCCTTTTCATGTTCATTTTTATTTTTGCAGTACTTGGGGCTCAACTCAGTGCCTCTTGCATGCTAGGCAAACAGTCTACAGCTGAGCTGCAGCCACAGCATGGTCCACTCCCTTTTATTTTATTTTATTTTAATCTAGTTTAGTTTAGTTTTTGTTTTGAGGCAAGGTCTTGGTAACATGTGCTGGTTGCCTCTGGCCTTGAACTTGCAATCCTCCTCCCTTAGCCTCTAGAGTCTCTGGAATTACAGGCATTGTACCACAGTGCCAAGCTTTGTCGCTTTTATTTAAACAAATAAGGGGCAATAATTATATTAAACCTCTCAAAACTTATCAAAACATTTCCCCTCTGTGTCTGTCAGCTTCAGCTTGTGCTATGGGGGCTTGAGTGTTGTTGTGATACTGAAAGCCATAGAAGGATCTAGCAGCTCACTCCTGCAATAATTAGTTATTGAAAACTCAATGAATAGCAGAGAACAATTGTCAAACATGTTGTTGTTGTTAGGTGCCGTCGAGTCGGTATCCGACTCATAGCGACCCTCATAGGGTTTTCAATGGCTGACTGTTTTGGGATTGCCTTGGGAGTGGATTGCCAGGCCCTTCTCCCATTTCTGCGGTGCTGGGAATTGAACTCGGGACCTCAGAGACTGCAGCGCAGTGCTCTACCAACTGAGCTAAACCCCAGCCCTTATCAAACATAGTACTGGAAAATAATCCTCTCCTACCCCTAGTCTGGAGGGTATTCAAGAAGGAAATGGGGAAGAGTTGCCTCCTCAAAGTAGTTGTTGTTGTTAGGTGCCATCGAGTTGTATCTGACTCATAGTGACCCTCATAGGGTTTTCAATGGCAGATTGTTTTGGGATTGCCTTGGGAGTGGGTTGCCACGTCCTTCTCCCATTTTGCGGTGCTGGGAATCGATCTTGGGACCTCAGAGTCTACAGAGCTAAATCCCAGCCCCTCCTCAAAGTAGAGTCAAGCTTAATGACAGGAATGGAGTAAAGCCTCTGGGAGCTTCTTTTACTGATGTGGCAGCATGACTCAAAATGAAAAGAAATATAGTGGCTGCAATAATAGGCTCAAACATAAAATGAATGTGTACATGGCACAGTGTTGGGTACTATTTCATACTGCTGTACTTAGGGTTACTATGAGTTGAACCTGATGAGATGGCACCAAACGACAATAAGAAAAGATTTAAAGCATGACAGCACTGAGCAAAGTGCCTGGTGCATAGTAAATACTCAGTAAATATGTGAACAATGTGCTCCTTTGTAACCAACAACACAGAAGTAGTTTGGCACTGGGAATAACTATATCTTCAACTTTAGAATTTAGGATCCTTGATGAATTATTTTCACCTTCCTGCATACAATGTTTCTCTTGAATCAAAGAAGGAAAAAGTTACATAAGCCAAGTCTCGGCATAGAAGCTACACTGTCAACTTGATTTTAACATTTCCTTCTAAGTGCTTCCATCCACATCAAGTGAAGTAGTGACTGTCAACCCTATAGCCACAGATGATTGACTCAAGGCTTGTCACCTGATCTAGGAACTACCCTACTATAGGCTATCCTATGGCTGATAGTGGGCCCATACTTGAAAGATCTGCACAGAGAGAAGAATGGGAGTAAATGAACCTCTCCTACAAAGTCTATGTAGAGATAAAGGAAAATAACTTATGGAAAACAGAGGTAAATTGAGTCATTAAGTCAATTAATGGTGGAGTGCTTGAACAGTGATCCCCAAACTCTACAGTGGATCTCACTCAACCTTCTAGATGAAGAACTTCACCTAAGTCTTTCCTAGACATGACTATCATGAGGTTCTCATTCTTCAGTCCTAGTCAGAGAGTTATTTTAGAAAGCCTGTGCTTGCTATCTTTTTCATTTGGTTGTCAATCTTCAAAATGCATTTTCATGGTTGAAGTAATATGTGTGATCTCTATTTCCCAACTAATAAAACAGTCTACTAATTTCCAAAGTGCCTACAGCCGTAGCCCTGTGGCATCCAATCCCATCAGATCTCGGAAGCTAAGCAGGGTTGGGCCTGGTTAGTACTTGGATGGGAGACTGCCTGGGAACACCAGATACTGTAGCCTTGGGAGACAGACCCAGCAACTCATTCCCAAAAATCAATCTGCCATTGAAAACTCTATGAACAGCAGAGAAGCACTGACAATAGTGCTTTGCCATTTGTATGCAGGGTTGCTGTGATCAACAGTACCTAACAACAACAATTTCCAAAGTACTTTTTGATGAATCTACCTTTTGGTTTATCTATTCAGCAACTATCATGAGTTTGAGAAGACAATTAAGGAAAGAATCACAAAATATATGAGTTGCATACATTCTAATGTATTCTAGAAATATTTATATAATGAGTTAGCTTCTGTTAGTGTCAAGGAAACTCATACATGAACTTTGCTAATTGATAGGAAAAATTTGAGAATAATTAGAAAGTTAGGGATTGGTATGCAACTCCTCTGAATACTTGACTCAGGAGTAACATTGATTTTAAAAGCAAGTTTCATAGTCAACAAAGTTTATGCTAATTGGGTATATGGCAAGTTGAAAATGCTAATAAATATTTAATCCACTCTGATATCCCTATATTTGTCTATAATTAGTAAAATGTGTAAATTTCACATGAAACCCACAAAATGTCACTGAAGTACAAATGCTATAATGACTGGGACATCTTTAATCTCAGTGTGATGGCAGAAGACAACCTCAATGTCAGCAGACTAAAAAGACATATTTACTTTCTTGCTAAGAAGCAAAGGGATATCTAAAACACTTCCCAATTTAGGCACCCCTTGTTTGTCTTTATTTTTTAATATACAGCCTCTTTTTCTTGTTTTATAAAACTCAAACAACCATGAGATGGTAGTGGCCAGTATATCTCATGGCAAATTTCAAATGAATTTGCTTATGGTTATTTGTTTTTGTTGTTGTTAGGTTGCAATTGAGTCTGGTCCTACTCATAGTGACCCTATCAACAACAAAACAAAACACTACCAGACAAGGTGCAATGCCCTGCACTATGTCAGTGCTTCTCTGCTACTCATAGAGTTTTCAAGTTTTCAACGGCTGATTGTTTTAGGATTGTTTCAAAAGCAGGCTGCCAGGTCCTCTTCCTGTTTTGTCGTGCTGGGGATCTAACCAAGGGCCTCAGAGAGTGCAGAAAGGCACTCTACTAAGTGAGCTAAGCCCCAGCACCTATGGTTATTTAGATAGATTTCAAATATAAAATGTAATTTCTCTTGGTTATAGGCAGTGGTCTCTAATGTTTCTAATCATAAACCTTCCACTTTACTTTCTGAATATTTTTTGAGGAAGAAGAAAAGGAAAATAGGTATGTATATATTAGCTTGGCTTAACTTTGATCTGTCTTGCTGGCTTTCATCACCTTTGTAAGAAACTGCATTTCACACTTAAGCTGTTGCACTGTGAAATGATAAGTAATGACCATCCTGTGGATTTTCACAGCTGTACAAAAGACATCCAGGTGCACCTGTCTTTTGAGTCAGAACCCAGTTAGTCCCTCTCACATTTACAAAATTGCTTTTGGGAGAGTCAAACCTGGATGACTTCCAAGCTAGTTAAAAATAATTCTAGAAGAAAAGTGCAGTGCTGCTGGTTCTTGGCGGTAGAAACATGAGTAATGTTCAACTGCAGCAGATTCCTTTCAAACGTTTCTGATACCCATTTCAACTTCCAAATTTCTTGGAGAAGTTATCTTGTACTTTCAGCTTTTTTTCTGATAAACATATTGAAAATGCAGTCAAACAGCTTTTCATCATTTCAAAACTTGAGCTCAAATTTAATCCTGCTGCCCTGATGAAGCCCAGGAAGCTACTAGGGCATTTTCATTATATCCAGACCTGACTGCAGAACTCCTTGCCATTCTTCACAACTCTGACAGCATCATTCATTTAGAACAATGTGATTGATCCAGAAGAAGCCAGTGGCAATGAACTCTGGGTACTCATACAGACGAAAATACCCTATTTAGTTGAAAAATGTTTTCGTCTTCATTCTTTGCCTAGAGATAAAGTATCTCATCATTTGGGTTTCAGACCCTGGAAAATCTTACAAATTTTCCTATAGCTATTAACATTGCTTGTTTTTAAATCTCAGCAATCAGTTATAGTTACCTAATCTCTAACCAACAATGTTAAAATTGTCTGTTAATGTACAACCAATTTCTGAAAATGTAGATTGCTAACTGAACATTTTGTTTTTCATAAGGATTTCAGGTATTGTATGGGAGCAGCCTATTAATCTTTGATTTGTTTAATAATAGGATACTCAGTATTTTGGAACTAACTTAAGCAAATTATGACAAGGACAAGTATTCCTAGGTTGGCCAGCACTCTGTAAATTAGAATTGATATAAATTAATCTAGGAGCTGAGGTTTAGTTCGGTTGATAGAATGCTGCTCCGCATTCTCTGAGGACCCTGTTTAGTTCTCCAGCACTGCAAAAATGGGAAAAGGATGTAGCAGTCCACTCCAAAAGCAATCCTGAAATAATCAGTCACTGAAAACACTATGAGGGTTGCTATGAGCTGACCCAACTCAAGGGCACCTAACAAAGGTAGTCAAGGAACTGTAGAGTTGAAAGAAAAGTTTTGATTATCTCATGCAATGATTACTACCCTAGGTTACTCAAGCACTCATGGAATGGATAAATAGGTATTGTTCATTCACAAACTGTTTTAACACAATATTCACAAAATTGCAACTGCACATGTTAACTTAAAATGTCACTTCTTATCAGCAGTTGGTTGAACAATATCTGCTCTATGTGGTACAGCTTGGAATTTCTTCTTATTTTCCAATTAATTTGCTTTTATGATAAGATTGTTTTGTTCTAGTTAGTGACAAAAAGACTCGAAGTTTCCCTGCCAGATCTTTGCTACTAGGATAAAGAATCAACCCACTTGGTAAAAGGCAAGCTTCACAGTTTAAGAGAAATTTCATGACGTTGAGAGGCAGCCTTCAACAATATAGAGGGAACCTAAGTTATATAGAGGGAAGATTTATTTTTCCCACAGGACAAAGTCCCTCCGCCCAAGATAGGTCACACAGAGTAGAGAAAGAAAATCTATGGTTATTATGATTTGAATCTTTAATGTACCTTGAAGCTTCATGTGTTAGGTGCTTGGTTGCCAGCTGATGTACTTTTGGGAAGTGACTGGATCCTGAGGGAGCTGACCTAATCAATGTATTAATTCCTTCATGAATTCATAAGATGATGGCATTTTTGGGAGAAGTGGGTCATGGGGGACATGCTCTGGAAATACAAATCTTGCCCCTCTCCCCCTCCCTCCCTCCCACCTTCCCTCCCTTCCTCTCTCTTTCTCTCTTTCTCATTGATGACCATGAGGTGGGCACTCTGCCCCATGGAGTCTTGCCACTATAATATTCTTCCTTGACTTGGGCCCAAGTAATGGAGCTGCCAATCATAGACTGAAACCTCTGAAACCATGAGCGAAAAGAAATCTGTCCTCCTTTCAAATTGTTTGTCCAGGTACTTGTCATAGTGGCAGAAACTGACACAATGGTGAATCAGTGAGATCTAGTCTACTTCTTTCCATTACTCATTCTCGTCCCTCTACTCTTATCTCACTTTGCTTTTCTTGGCACTACTTAAGTAAGAAGCCAGATCTCTACCGAGAGGGAAGAAAGGTTAAACTCCTGCAGCCTGAGTCAAGACTACTAAGTGAGCCTCCAGGCATAGCTCAAAGCCAGGCATCCTCCTTGGGATCACAAACAGGCTTCTGTTCTGTGAACACTGGCCTTCAATAGGACATCACAGATCTCTTGAAGACATGGAATTCCTTGCTGGATTCTAAGGAGGATTGTCCTCTGCTCCTGAACTTTCATGAATCAATCTTTTGAGGAGTCTCTGAGAAGGGTTCAAGGACAACGTGATTTCCTTCGTAGAGAGTTTCAACTTCTTGTACACATGACTACATGGGTTCATTTGTTGGCAACAATGGCATTGATAATCAGCATGCTGTATACACATGCATTTATTCAGCAAATATCTACTGAGCACTTGTTATATGCATGCAAGGCATTAATGTGACACTTTAAACTATTATATATTGTCTCTGCCCTTATGGGGATTACTTTCTAGCAAGAAAAAATTATATAAAGTATATAGTAATCAAAAATTATCTACAATTCTGGAAATTACAGTGAGGTAAAGCTGTATCATGAAATGAGAGATTACAAAGGGGTGAGGGTGGTTATAATCCATTCCAAAGCATTAGGAGAGTTTTACCAAGTGATTTGTAAGGCATGAAATGGGTGGCCATATAATTTGTCATCCCAAGAGGAACAGTTGAGAGAAGGGGCCCCTTTAGAGATGGGGTGCCATTAATAAGTACTGAATAACACGGCAACCCACTCCCAAGGCAATCCCGAAACAGTCAGCCATTGAAGACCCTATGAGGGTCGCTATGAGTTGGACTTGACTCAATGGCACCTAACAACAACAGCAGGCATAAATAGGGATTTGGTAACCCTACCTATGACCTGAAGGGATAAACCAGGAAGACTGAAAGAAATCTGAAAATACCTAACACCTTCTCTTATCTGGGATTAGCGTTTTTTAATTGACCCTGGAAGACTTTTGGGCCCACTGGGCAAAGTCTGTATTTCTGTGCATAAAGAATACACTATTCATTGGTTCAAAAATTTCAGAATGTTAGGAATTTGGTTTATATTAAATTATTTAAGCATTATTAGAAGAGGAAACAACATGCTAGACCAAGATTTTCTCTTAAAATCACAAGCCTACCAACAACTCAGCTGGAATGGAGACTCTTCAGGAGGCCATTTCCCCAGAAATCTCATTCTAGAGTAGATACATCTAAGGCCATACTTTAATTGATCAATGAAAGAGGAAAGGTCTGGGGCTTCTGAATTGTTGACTAGAGAGCATGCACTAGAACATGTACAATAACTAAACAAGGCTCTTCTATATAAAGAAAAGCTGGTGACACCTGGGAGAGGAGGTCAACTTGGGTGCATGCAAACAGGCATCGTAGGTGAAGAGAATTTTCAAAGAAGCTGCAGGCTTGTATTGCCACTGAAGGTAATTTTCCTGAAGATCACATACCAGGAAAGAACCTGTTGAACAGATGATAGATGATATTCCTGATAATTGCCAAAGGGCCTTGATATTTTAGCAAGGTGCAAAAGAGAAGAAATTTACAAACTCATACCTTGCACATAGAATGCATTAACTCTAGACTACTATAGAGAATAAATTTCTGCTAATATATATAATATATCTATTCTTCTTTCATGAGGCATCCCCTACAATTACAACCCACCCTCCCTCCAACTCTCTTTCCCTCTCTCTCTCCCATCCTCCTTTCCACAGAGAGAATCTTATGAACATTTTTCTTGCTTTGCCTATTTCTTGAGTTTGACATCTGTACTTTTTAGCACTCCATTCAATATCATTAATATTCTCTACAATTTCAATAGCTTATTCCTTGGATAAAGTTCAGAATTTAATGTTAAATTGCTATTCTTAAGCCTAAACATGCTTTTCCCATCTTTGAAAGTTATGAATAAGCATTAAAAATGTCAATATGAATTAATTCAACATTTAGCTTACATATATTAAAAATGTATACTCAATTCGATGCTGTTGAGTGAGCATGTAGGGCCAACCTGATAAGCACCTGGCATGAATTTTTCTATTTGCTTGTCTGCTAGGAAGGAAAAATGAAATCTTTAGTTAGCCAAGTTAGTTTGATTTTAAACTTTTAAATAAGCTTTTGATACATCCAATTCAATGTTTTTATACCATTTTAACTCCTTTTATTTTTGTAACCATATCTGACATGTTAAATTACAACCAGGTATTGTAAAACCTTGGAAATCTGTACCTATGAGAACTCTCTAATTGAAGAAAACAATCACCCTTCTGGATGTTGAGATAAGGAAGCAAATGACAGCACAGCAAACAACATAAAACAGAAACTTCCTATACTTAATGGGTTAGTTCAGCTTAAAATTAAGCTTCTGTACTTACAAATTCAACAATCTTGCACAGCATATACTAGTTTGTCCAACAAGCTCCTACTGAAGTCAGTAGTTGTGAACTTTGGTGAGTTTAAGCACTGGCTGGAGTGGTTACTGAAAAAACACATCCCCAGGTCTCTTCCAGCACTTCCAACATAGGCCTCAAGAATCTGCATTTTTATTCCAGTGTTTCAAGTACTGTAATTTGAGCATCACAGATTGTTATGGTCTGAATGTGTCCCCAAAATTCACATGTGAGAAACTTAATCCCTAAATCATTGGGAGGTGGGGTCTATTGGATGTGTTTAAGTCATGAGTGATTTAACACTTATGAATGGTTTAATGCTACTATAAAAGAAAAGTTTGCAAGAATGGGTTCTCTCTCTTCTGCTTTCCTATTGCATGAGGATACAACATTCACCCCTGCTTGTCTTTCTACTTTGAACCTTGAGAAACTGCAGCAAGAAAGGCTTCACTAGATACCAGATGCCAGTACCTTGCACTTCTCATTCTCAAGAAATGTGACAAATAAACTTGTTTATGAATTACCTACTCTGTGATAGTTTGTTATAGCAATATAAAACAGATTAATATAGTGACTTAAAATATTAAGGTAGAGCAGAGAATTAGGCTTTTCTTCATACTTATATCTAGACACATGCTAAATAATACATTATGTCAAATAATTTGATTTTGACAAATATATCATGTGTCAAATATTAATTTTATAGGATCAAAAAATTTAATGAACTTGCCAGAGATTATGCAGAAAAAAATGGACATCCAGTCCCAAGCAAGTTGTCATTCAGATTCCAAAACATTTCCTTTCCTTTCCCATGTTACCACTCTATTTACCAAAGCAATATAATCAACTACAATTTTTCAGAAAAATTTACAACCACAAACTTAAATTTTAAAAAATGTTTACAAGTTAATCAAATTTAATAAATAAAATCATTCTTTCTACCACACTCTCCTTCAGTGAAGTTTGATCTTGGTTTAGATTCCTAGTTACTCAGTTATTGCTTTTCAGCTAATCACAGATCATGGCTTAATGTAGGCCAAACCAGGCCCCCTGTGTACTTATATAGCCTTCCATGCTTTTCACATGGCTTTTAGATACATTATCTCATTTGATTATCCTAACTATGCTAGTATATCACACAAAATAGATGACATCTTTTTCTCTTAATACCAAAATTCACAACAGGGTTTCCCACTTTGCTCCTTAATTCGGAGGTATCATCATCATCTTGGTCCTTTAACTCTCATAGAATTTATTTGAGCAGTTCCCCTGCCATGTGAGCTTGCTGGTTTTGTGTCCTTGTATAATCTCATGATGGCAGCCTTCATCCTAGGGAGCCCACCTACCAGGAAAAGATGACATTAATAAGGTATCTAGCTGAAATGCCTTGACATTCTTAATTTCTGAGAAAATATGTAATTGCAGAAAATTTCGTCTCCAATTATTCAAATTTAAACATTTCATTTTATGAAGATGATATCTTTACACATTTTAGTTCCCAGTTTAAAATAGTAACTTCATAAATTTTCTGTTTGCATATCTGAGAGTTACATGGAAATTAGAGTATCACAGTTACAATGGCTAATTTACCTCTGTATTCATTTGGAAACAATCTTACTCATTGTAATATCTTTACAAAGGACAACAGAAGTTTACTAGAAGTTACTTTTAAAAATTAGATTTTATGGTGGACTCTGAACAGAGTCCAGACCTGGACTAGCAAAGGTACACATGCGGTATTACAGAAGCAAACAGCTAGAGCTGATTCACTTGAATTAAAGTCACAGAGAGAGTAAACAAGTAAATGATCGATCCTTCTGTCAAATACACATGGTAATGTCTCTTCTACTTTCAGTTTATAAATGTATAAGGAGAGATTGCTTAAGGGTGTGTGTGTGTGCGTGCACATGTGCAAGTGTGTGCATGTATGTCTAAATGGACTTCACAAAGAAATGTAGACATGTTATTTTATCTCTAACAGTAGTGTTTGCCAAAGCATACACTATCACATGTAAAATTAGATAGGTGTCTATTGAGGAGCAGTTCTTAGCTAGATAAATTTATTATTTAGCCAGAATCAAATGTGACGAGACTTTTGTCCTTCTTGGAAAGATTATGATAGAGATACAATATGATATGATTGGATTTTTTAACCCACATTTATAGTAAACCAAAGTGCTCCTTACTTTCAATTATACCATCACAGCCTGAACAATGATCATATAAATATTGAAGTAACAGAGATGGGTAAGATCTGTAATTTCTAACAATATGGTATTTAGCTTTTGCTTTAAAAATTAGGGGTGACTTAGTATAAATGTATCAAGATATTTAATGAATAATCTTATAAACTGGCATCTGTCTATCTTTCATACCTCTGCCTGTTACTATTTCCAATGGCTAAAATAACTTTAGTCAAGGTTAACTAGGTCTATTCTATTGCCACAGATGGATCCTTTGGCTGTACAATTTTTACTTTAATCTTCCCGGAAATTGCAAGACACCAAATGAACCCTTTCACATACAGCCAGAGGGAGGAGAGAAGAAAGCCATAATTCAGACCTCACTGTAATATATTATGGGAAATTTGTCTGTTCAGTATCAGTGCCCAGGAAGGTAACCATTTCTGGACTCTAGAGCTTAGAAGGTAGGTTGGTACATGTCCAACACAAGGATCATGACCATTTTTCTGCTATCCTATTCATCTCTGAAGTGAAAAAAGTTTCCTCCCTCCATCAATCATAAGCCAAGGTAAGTGTCATAGGATATAGTGGTATGAGGTAAAAATAAATGAACACTAATTGGTTTATTCTATAGGACTGCAATGAGTGAAAGACAGGCTCAGTCAGAAATTGCAAGTTCCTAGCAAAAATGTTGTTGTTAGGTGCCCTCGAGTTGGGTCCAACTCAGGGTGACCCTATGTACAACAGAATGAGATTCTCCGCAACATTATGCCATGCTCAGCGCTATGTCAGTGCTTTTCTGTTACTCATAGGATTATAACATTAAATTGTCAATAAGTATTTTCAGACCTAATGATACATGATAAATTATACTACCAAATGCAAATTGTGATGGACAGAATGGAATTGTGGACTTTTAGTCCACAATTGAGAATCAAGATACCTGTCTCCTCCAACAATATGAGTAGCACAATGGGAAGATTGTTCTAACTCTGTTTGCTTATCCAGATTTTTTAAGTGGGCATGGTAATATCTGATTTCTCTACATCACAGAGAAAATAAGTCAATATAAGAAAGGAATGTGAAATCAACTGGAAAAGTTAAAAGTGCTATTGAATTTCAATATTACAGTGACATAGAAATTTGCAACATGAGAAATTTAGGTTAAAATCTATACATAGACTATTTATTGGTAAAAGCAGAATTATGAACAAATCATTGTTCTAGTCAAACAAAATCCAGAGAATATATATTAAACAATCTCTTCTGTTTAAAGGATAACCTCACTATCATCCATTCAAATGGCATTATCTAGCCATAAAGGAGTTCATTTCTTAATACTATACAGGAAATAGTATCAGTTTTCAGTCATATGATAATGAATAATTTAATATCTTTTGATAGGTAAAGTGGAATAGTGAAGTGAACATGGGATTTAGTATCATATCAGCTTTCAAATCTGTATTCAGACACTTTCTAATTTTGTCTTGATGCTCAGATTTTATTTTATGTGATTGTAATAAGAATGGTTTTCATAGAGCTACTGTATAAATCCAACAAGAAATTGGATATAAAAGTGGTTTGTCAACTGGAAATTGTTTTGAAATAGTTATTATTTCTATATTGATACTGAAGTTCATAAATATGCTAGTTTATGTCTCTGACCTAATTTCCTCACCATCTTTTAGGACTCCCTACACTATGCTAGGGGTACAGCTCAGTAGTAGAGTACTTGGTTAGCATGCGTGAGGTCCTTAGGTTCAACACCCCAGTACCAAAAAACAAACAAACAACAACAAACTCCCCACACTGAAATTTCCACCATAGTGATATCCATTATAAGTGGTTTATTCTCTCCTATCTTGTGCTTACTTGCCTTTTTGCTTAGTCCACATGCCACACTCTCAAATATGTGTGAAATATTCTGTCTTCTGCTCTGTGGCTCCTTCAAGATGCAGGTTAACTGCCACCTCTATGAAGCCCTCCCTGATTGTCAGCCTTAATATTTACTGATCTCCTTTCTAACTTCATTGTTACTTGAAATCTTAAAGCATTTTTTATGATGCCATTCATTTGGTATTTACTGTACTCACATCCTCTGCCATAATTATCTTTTCAAATACCATGCATACATGTTATTTATCGTTAGGACACATGGACCTTCAGTTTAGAAATTATGAATCATATTTTCTCACTCCAACATATGTAGGGAGGTTCACTAGTAAACCATATTCAACATGTGTGTATAATGACTGATATAAATAAGTGAAAATAAGTGGAAATAAAATGAAATAAGTGTGGTGACTGATACAAACATAGATAAATGTCTATTCCAGATTACAGGGAAGTATTTGAAAGAAATAATATATCCCCAACTGATTTTTCTAGTTTCAATTTGCATAGTATGTTATTTCACTGTGCCTATGTACAGCAGGGCCTGCAGCTGTAACACAGTGGTGTCCGATCCCATCAGATCTCAAAAGCAAAGCAGGATCCAGCCTGGTTAGTTCTTGGATTGGAGACCAAGCACAACAATAGTGTTTCACCTGTTGTGCATAGGTCACTATGAGTCGGACACTGACTCGACGGCACCTAACAACAATAATGTGTAGCAGAATTACCAGAAGAGAGACTGATTCAAAACAAACCATTTTAGAAGGTTACCACAGATTAAAACCAAACCAATTTCTATACACAGGGAGACACATTTAAGAAGCTGCAATCCATAGTACAGCTGGAAGAAATCTATCCACTATTAGCTAAGTTAAAACAAAAATCACCGATGAAAAAGAATAGGATCAAGCAATTGGCTAAATACTAATGGAAAACAAAAAGAACATGGGTGAAAGCCCACATTTCAAATTACAGATTATGGAATACAAACAAGGAACCAAATTACTTATATAAGCAAGTGAGTCACTGTTAGATCATTACCTATAAAAATGAGAATTTGTTGCATTCTAGTTGCTTAAATTATCATATCTATCTCTACCTCCATCTCTCTCTACATATATGTAATAGAAAAAATGGTTTACCGAAAATGGTACTGGATTTTAAAAGCTAACAATTGTTAGGATTTAACAATAAGTGTCAGGCACTTTTACATAATTTCTTCTAATCTTCTCAAATATCTTTCAAACACCTTAATTATTCCTTTATCATTAATTTGACAAATACTATTTTGTGATATCTCTTTTATTACTTGGTAGAATAACTATTCCTCTCTCTTCTTGCCATTGATTCATTCATATTATTTATTCTGGTAAAATCTATTTAATGGCTACTATATAACACATCTCCCACATGTCTGTCAGTTTGTCCTTCTGTGAGGGCTTGCATGTCGCTGTGATGCTGAAAGCTACATCACTGCTATTTCAGATGCCAGCAGGGTCACCCAGGGTAGAAAAGCTTCAACTGAGCTTCTAGACTAAGACAGACTGGGGCAAAGGACCTTCAAGACCACTCCTGAAACAATTAGCCATTGAAAACCCTATGAATAGCAGAGAAGCCCTGTTACATATAGTGCCAAAAAATGAGCCCCACAGGCCAGAAGGCATTCAAGAAATGGCTGGGGAAGAGTTGGATCCTCAAAACAGTTGATCTTAATGATGAGAATGGAGTAAAATCCCTGGGACCTTATTTTGCTGATATGGCACAACTCAAAATGAGAAGAAACATAGTGGCTGCAACATTGGGTTCAGACATGAAAAGATCTTGTGTGTGGCACAGTGTTGGGCAGTGTTTCATTCTATTATACACAGGGTCTCTGTGAGTCAGATCTGACTCGAGAACTCAACAACATATGTCAGATACTGTTTTTAGCTCTACGCATAGAGTAGTGGGCAGGACAAAATTCACTCCCTAATAGAATATTCATTTTGTTACTTAATTCTTTGTATATATCAGAATTGCATACTCAAACTAGATCACTAGTATCTTGATATTTCCTAAATTTTATTTCCTTGCATCCTGTATGTTATCATGGTAAGTACTTAATTCAAAATTTTCATTCAATAGGTATATGTTACTTTATGTTTTATGTATCTTTAGTGGTTAAGTGGCATTTATTCTATGTTAGGAATTCTAAAAATATTATATTAAATACTAATTACCTAGTAAGAACTCAAAGAAAGTCTAATAGGTTGTCATTTCCTCCACAATGAACATATTCTGTACTCTGCCTGCCCCAATGAAACATAATTATTTATGATGCTTTCTAGGTCAAATTTCTGTTCTAGTTGGAACACAAAATTCACAGAGTGACATAGTTCAGCTTTGAATGTGAATTTTTACCATAATTCTTAATAACAGGATAAATACCATTTTTTAATCTTCTTTTTTATATAAGAGAGATTTTTCTCCTTAAACATTTTATAGAAATTTTTACTAATATGTCATAGTTGTACATGTGAGTATAATATGACTTTTTCAAATATATCCAGTATGAATTTTTCACTATGCATAGAGTATGGTAAGATTCATTATGGGATTTTCATACAATGCATCTTGTATTTTATACTTACTCTCTCCCTCTCTACCCTTTTACATTGCTCCGCTCCCTTTCTTTCTTGTTCCCTCTCCTGTCATGATGAGTCCCCTTGATAGGCAGATTAGCTTATGCATTAGCAGGCTACATGGAGTAAAAGGGGACTAAAAATGGCTCCTGCCTATTAGGCCATGATGAAAAAACCCTGTGTCCTCTTTTCAAATTTGTCCTACTGTCCATCCAAGCTATTGAGCCATCTACAAAACAAAGACCCTAGCCCCACATCACACTAGACTCCTAGTGGTTGGGGCCCAGGGCTGATGGCACATTGGGCATGCCCTAGTTTAAATAAAACTAGAGCAAACATGTACCCATTCTCTCTTTTTCCTTCTTTTTCTTTTCTTTCCATTTGCCTTTTCCTCTTCTCTTTCTCTAGAAACCACATGTACACCTTTCTCTTCTCTTTCCCTGCCATCTTCTCTGTCTGCCCAAGGTACTTTTCCCTCTAGAAGCCTGCTTAACAGGCCTGTTCGTTGGCTTCTTGACCCTCCCCTGGGAACAGAAATTTCCTTATGCCAAGTTACCCAGGGAAGGTAGGTTTTTCCAATTTCCTTTCCTGGTTTACCTAAGTCTCTCCAGGTATCTGTTTTCCCCGTAATTATTTCTTAAAAGAAAATTATTTCTTAAAAATTATTTCTTAAAAGGTGTACTATCTTTAATAAATTTGTCCTATACTCTCTACTATAACTTCCATGTCAGATATAAATTCATTTATATGCAGGATACAAGGACAAGGGTTTTACAGCCAGATTCCTGGACTTGTGTTCAGGCTGCCTCTCTCCACTCCCTGTGAATCTCCAGTAAACCCTTACATTTTCTAATCTTAGATACACACAATTGGGTTGTGTATGTGTGTATGTGTAGTGTTGTTGTTGATGTTGTTGTTAGTTGTCCTCAAGTTGGGTCCAACTCATAGCAATCCTGTGTACAACAGAACAAAACACTAAAGGACAGTGTGCCATCCCCAGTACCAAGTCAGTTTTCTCTGCAATTCATAGGGTTTTCAATGACTGACTGTTTCAGGGTTGTTTGGGAAGTGGGCTGCCAGGTCTCCCATTTTTCTCCCATTTTTGAGGTGCTGGGGATTGAACCCAGGGCTTCAGAGCATACAGAGCAAGCACTCTACCCCAGTATATATATGTGTGTGTGTGTGTGTGTGTGTGTGTGTGTGTACGCAATACATATATAAATTTGTGCATATATACATTTTTTTCCCTTTAAAGCAGATCCAGCTCCAGCATATGTGTGAGAACAAGTGGTATTTCTCTTCTTGAGTCTCGGTCATTTCCTTTAAAAATGATGATCTCCTCTTAATTGTTATTTCCTTAGGACAACACATTACCTTGATAAGAGTGAGAATCTGAAAAATAAGAACTCTTGATTTAATATCAAATGGAAGAATTTCCCTTGGAATTACAGTCGCCTAAATCACTTCAGCTTCCCTGGTGAGGGATCCTTTCTGATCTCAGAAGGTAAGCAGGATTGCCTGGTTAGTACTTGGATGGGAGATGGCCTGGGAATATCAGGTGCTATAGGCTTGGGAGATGGACCAGGAAGCCCACTCTGGAGACAATCAGCCATTCGAATCTATATAAATAGCAGAGAAGCACTGACAATAGTGCTGAGCCTGGCACAGTGTTGGGTAGTGTGCAGTCTGTTGCACATAGTGTCTCTGAGTCGGACTCTACTCTATGGCACCTATCAACAACAAAAACAAATCAGTTCAGGCTGCTATAACAAAAACACCACAGACGAGGAAGCTTAACTTAGTTATTTCTTATATTTCTGGAGGCTTAGAATTTCAAGACCAAGGGGCCAGAAGATTCAGTGTCTGGTGAATGTCTGATTCTTGGTTCATAGATGGCCATATTTTTCACTCTGTCATTACATATGGGAAGGGGCAATAAAGCCCTTAGAGGTCTCTTTCATAAAGACACTAATCTCATTTATGAAGGCTCTAGCCTTAAGACCCAAAAAGACTCCCCAAAGTGCCTCCTAAATATCACACTGAGGATTAATGCTATACTTTGGATGTGGTTTCTCTGTATCCTCCCAAAGGTTTATGTGACTGAAGGCTTGAACCTGGAAGGCAATAAGAGGTGGTGGAAGCTTTAAGATTTAGGGCCTAGGAGGAGGTCCTTTGGTCACTGGGGGCATATCTTAGGACAGTGGTTCTCACTGCACAGTTGTTACAAAAGGAGAAAGACTGGTGCCAGCCAGTTTCCTCTGCTTCACAATCTAAGGTGCAAACTGTTTGCTCCTGGATATGGTCTTATCAGTGAATCAGCCATAATGTGATGCATCCCAGAGAGAGAGGGCCCTCACCCAACCTGAGCCAATACGCACCATGTCCTCACATCTCCAAAGTTACTGGTTAAATAAACCTTTTCTCCATAAGTAACCTGCCTCAAGTATTTCCTTACAGTGTCAAAGGCTAACTAATACAGTTAGAATTAATGAGGGGGAGAATAAACATTTAGCCCATTGTCAAAGTTTATATACACACAGCCCTGTTCATTTTTCTCGAACAGCCAGAATCTATGGCAATATTTCTGGTCCTTGATCTCCATAATATCAGGAATTCTCTCATGTTGTTCTTTTCATTATACTTGGAATAGCAGCATAGGAAAGTTGTTGTTGTTAGGTGCCGTCGAGTCGGTATCCGACTCATAGCGACCCTTATAGGGTTTTCAATGGCTGAGTGCTTCGGGATTGCCTTGGGAGTGGATTGCCAGGCCTTTCTCCCATTTTTTGGGGTGCTGGGAATTGAACTCAGGGCCTCAGAGACTACAGTGCAGTGCTCTACCCACTGAGCTAAATCCCAGCCCAGGACAGTGGTTACATGCATAAATTTCAAACCAGGACTTAAGAGAAAAATGTTTCTCTTATTTAGACCTTAATGAGAGTTATTTTATAGAAATACATATAAACACTGGTACAGAACCTGTCATATAGTAAATGATCAGCTAATAACAGTTCTTTGCATGTGAATTGAAAAGAGACCCTTAGAGAAAGCTTATCATCTTTCAGAAAAAGTTACCTTGAAACGTTTCTGGGACCTGATAACACAGTATATACTGTTCTATAAAATGCTGCATGTGTGTGGGTATAGGCGCCCAAAAAATTGTCTTAGCCACATTACCCTTAGTAACATTGGTGTGCACTTATGCAGGCTACCCCATGGATGGGAGGAGTGAGGGAGAGGGCACATTCACAGATTAATGAAAGATGAAGTCATTCTGCTCCTAAAAATCCAAACAGATAAAAACTGTTATATTGTTGTAACTAATCCCCTGACACAGTGCAGCTATCAATCCATAATCTATGTTGCACATGATAAAATCAGGGATGGAAAGTTTAACTGACATGCTAAAACATATTGTTGTTGTTGTTGTTAGGTGCCGTCGAGTCGACTCATAGCGACCCTCATAGGGTTTTCAATGGCTGAGTGCTTCGGGATTGTCTTGGGAGTGGATTACCAGGCCCTTCTCCCATTTTTGCAGTGCTGGGAATTGAACTCGGGACCTCAGAGACTGCAGCGCAGCACTCTACCCACTGAGCTAAATCCCAGCCCCGCTAAAACATATAGAGTGATTTAATTCAGAATTTGACAATGAGAACAAAGCTAGGCAACAAACTAAGTGCCATCACTAATTGTAATATGAGGAATATAAGGGACTTTTACAATGCTCTAAGCATAAGAGCTTCAAGGGGCTAAGGGCTGTGCACATGCATGCAGATGCCTACATGCATGTGCCTGTGTGGCATGACACAAACAACTCAAAGCAAAGGCAACTTTGAGGAATGGAGAGCACAGAAAGGGACCAAAAGCTATTGACATTTTAATCTCTTCCTTTCCTCCATCCCTCCTCTCTTTCCTCTCCTCTTTCTTTCCTTATCAATAAGTTGATTAAAAGCATTCTATTTTTAACTCCTGGTTTAGGATGTGTAGCAAAAATGTTATAAAAACAAAAATCTAAGTAGTACTACCATAGTGTATCCACTGAAAAATATCTAGAGTTGGAGATTTGGAGATTTGCCAGTGCAAGGTGGAGGATTAGTAATCTTCATCACTCAAATAGAGTAAGCGTGTTTGACTTATATTTAATGTGTGTTCAACCTCAACTATCATTATTTTCTGTTCATTAAACCTCTTAATATAACTGTGAATCTTTATAATTGGTTGAATGTGGTGGGAAAGGAATGCTGCTTGGACAGCAAAATCAGTTCGTTCACACAAAAAAATAAAAAGACATTGAGAATATAATTTATTTCTATTTTAAAATGACAATATTTAAAGTAAATTTCATTTGGATTCTTCTTGATTTGGGATATTAGCATGGAGGCTTCAGAGAAGCTACATGTAATTGACATTTTGAAGTCTTCATTTCTCTAATTTTGAGTATTTCCTTGGGTCAAATTTACTTACTTAATATTTTCCACATTTTCATTCTGTGACTTCATTGAGTTTTCCCCATCATCCCAAGTGACATTTTTGGAAAAATAGAAGGAGAAGTGTTGACAGAAGATACAAGCCATGCCAAAGTAGGCCCCAGATTTCTTTATAAATATAGACACATGTTTCAAAGAACAAGTTGTTTAAGTGAAAAATCATAAATCTCTCTAGAGTATCAAATTCCTGTCCTGTTCATGATACTTAAATATTTGGCTTACACCTTTGAAGTAAATCTGCTGACAACATCATCTGATTTTTGGATCAGAAAATGTAGTTTCCCATATAAATATAAAATGCAGTTTCCATGTATATATTGTCTCTTTCTATCTCCTCCTCCCCTTCCTCCTCCTCCTCCTCTATCTCCTCCTGCTACTGCTGCTACATCATGAGCCTGGTAAAATTATAATGTTGTTGTTGTTGTTAGGTGCCATTGAATGGGGTCCAACTCATACCTACCCTATGTATAAAAGAACAAAACACTCCCCGACTGTGCTAGGCACAGAATCTTTTCTATGCTTAATCCCATTGTTGCAGATACTGTATCAGTTCATCTAGCTGAGGGTTTTCCTTTTTTTTCATTGACCTGCCACTTTCCAAAACGTGATGTCCTTCTCCAGGGATTGGTCCTTCCTTACAACATGTCCAAAATACATCAGACAGTCTAGCCGTCCTTGCTTCCAAGGAGCACTCTTGATGCACTTCTTCTAGATAAATCTGTTGGTTCTTTTGGCAGTCCATGATGTATTCAATAGTCAGCTCCACCAGCATAATTCAAAAGCAATAATTCTTCTCCTGTCTCTCTTATTCAACGTCCAGCTATTGCAAACATATGATGTGACTAAAAATACCATACCATGAGTTAAATGCACCTTCATCTTTAATGCAACATCTTTACTTTTCAAAACTTTAAAAAAGATCTTTTGCAACAGCTTTTCCCAATGTAATTTATCTTTTGATTTCTTGACTGCTACTTCTGTGGCTATTGACTATAGAAACAAGTAAAGAAAAATCCTGGACAAGTGTAGGGAATTATCTGGATACCTCCAGGGTGGACTGGGAAGGTGCCCGGACCGAGGCCACTCGGTAGGGTCTGAGGTCTGAGCCCTCCCCAGATCCTGCCCTGTTCCTTGCCCTCCCATCTCTGGTCACCCTAAACCCAGGAACCTGGACAGGGACTTATTTGACTCACTAAGAGCCAATATGGCTACCCAAGTCCCAGTTCACCCCTCACCAACTTTTTCACCCTTCACCTAGTTTACTCCTACCCTTCCCATCGAGTGATCTACAATAGGCCCTGACCAGGCCAGCTCTGGTGTGGCCTCCTTCAGCCTGATTGGCTGCCAACCAATTGGTTAAGAGCCACCCGACTGGTTAAGAAGGGGTGTTCAGTGATTGGTCTAGCCTGCACCTAACCCACCTATCTTAAATGTACTTTTCCAAAACCTCATATGGATGACTGCCCCTCCTGACAGGAGCCACTCTCTGATTGGTTATGGCCTAGTCCACATCCCCACCCAGAGAGAGTATATAAACTGACCATGGACTACCCAAAGGGTCCTTTCATCTCCTCCTTCAGCCCAACCACCTTGACCCTGATCATTGCACCCTACACCTGACTTCATGACCAGAGACAATCTCCACTTCGATCATCCAGACCTTCAGTCAAGCTGCCAAGAGACAAGACTCCGAGACTCAAGAATGAAGACCTTGAGCAAGACAAGAAAAGCTCTCAATCCCCCCAACCAGGGGAAGGTGAGAGAAATGACTGGCGCAAGACAAGATCATTAGACTCTACCAACATTGGCCACTCTCTAGTAGCATCTGTACTGCCGAGTTATAGGTGCTATTAAGTAAAGGTTCCTGTTTGTTATTGAAGGCTCCTGAGGTCCTTCTTGGCATCACTAACCAGCTCTTGCCTGCTCCTGAGGGTCCCCAAGTGAACTGGTGTTGAGGTGAAGCTCCATGATCTTTTGCCAGGCCAGAGCAGACCCCAACAGACAACCTCAATCTTTTCACAATTTATCATGAAATTGTGTCCTGACCCAGTTGTAAGGATTTTTGTTTTGTTGATGTTGAGGCACAATCCATACTGAAGGCTGTGTTCTATGATTTTTATCAGTAAATGTTTTAAATCTTCCTTCACTTTCAGCAAGCAGAGTTGTATCATCTGCATAATGCATGTTGTTAATGAGTCTTCCTCCAATCCTGATGCTGCATTCTTCTTCATAAAGTCTAGCTTCTTGGATTATTTGCTCAGCACAGAGATAGAAAAGGTATGGTGAAAGGAAACAGCCCTGATGCACATGATTCTTGACTTTAAACCAGGGGACATTTCCTTGTTCTGTTTGAAAGACTGTCTCCTTGTCCATGTGCAGATTCTACATGAGTACAATTAAGGGCTCTGGTATTCCTATTCTTTGCAATGTTTTCCATAATATATTATGATCTGCACAGTTAAATGCCTTTGCATAGTCAATTCAACACAGATAGACATCTTTCTGGTATTCTCTGCTTTTTGCTAACATCCATGTGACATCAGCAATGATATCCCTGGTTCCATGCCCTCTTCTGAATCCAACTTGATTTTCTGGCAGTTCCCTGTTTACATACTGCTGCAGTTGCTTTTGAATGAACTTTAGTAAAATTTTGCTTATGTGATATTAACGATATCATTTGGTAATTTCCATATTCACTTGGATCCCCTTTCTTGGGAATAGGCACAAATATGGGTCTCATCCAGTCAGTTGACCAGGTTGCTGTTTCCAAGTCTCTTAGCATTAACAGTGAGAGCCTCCAGTGCTGCATCTGTTTGTTGAAACATCTCTACTGGTATTCCATCAATACCTGGAGCCTTGTGTTTTACCCATGCCTTCAAGCCATCTTCTACTTCTTCCTTTAGTACCATCGGCTCCAGATCATATGCAAGCTCTTGAAATTGTTGATTATCCACCAATTCCTTTTGGTATAATGACGCTGTATATTCCTTCCATCTTCTTTTGATGTCTCCTGCATTGTTTAATATTTTCCCCGTAGCATCCTTCACTATTGCCACCCAAGGCTTAAATTTTTTCAATTTCTTATGCTTGAGAAAAATGTTTATTATTGTCACATATTCACCAATTAAATAGGGAGAATTTATGTAAAATTCATCCCCACATATCTCTTTCAGTGGATTCTTCCTTCCAATCTCAGCTACGTGTCAGCCATATTAAAAAGGGCAGAGCTGCAATCTTCCAGTAAATTTGAAGTCTGCCTTTTCTACCTATTTGTAAACAAAGAGAAGAGCTCTGAGCCCTTAGGGACTCCTCACTCACTTCAGCTGCCTTTGTCACACAGTAATTTTTTGGTATGGAGGACAAGCAGCAGCAGCAATAGCTGAACCAGGTGTCTGCATGCCTACCTGCAGGAAAGGGCTACAATTTTCTTTCATGGGACTTAGAACTTTCCATAGGACAAAAGATCCATGCTTAGCCACAACATTCTATTTTGTATTTATAAACCACTCTTCTCCCTCTGTAGGATCTCCTGTATGTGCAAAAACACTCAGGACTCCACCAAACATTTACTTTTTTTTTTAAATCAAATCTGTGAATATGTGACAATCATTAACATTCGTAGAAATGCTAGCAGGGAAAATACCGAGATAAAACATAGTTCTCCTTCCTTCCTGCTTCCTCTCTTCTGGCCCAGCAATGAAACTGGAACCAGCAAATTAGGTGAACATCCTGTCACTCCTAGATGCAGTATAATGCCTGCATCTTACTGCAGCTGTTAGGACAATTCAATTCCAGTTTGGAATCTGACAACAAAGACTTTGGTTAGTTCCTAGGGGTCAGTAGTCTCTTGTCCAATTTTTTTTTTTTTTGCCTCAATAAATTTATCATCACACTCAAAAGTTTTAATTCTACAAAAGTAGACATGAACATGGAAACTCTGACCTTGGTTTAGCCATTAGATGACTCAGCAGGAGTGGACTACAGTTTTAGGGCAACTCCCATATATATTAAATCTCCCATCACAGAGCTGGCGTGCCCAAGGAACTGTTCAATTTCTCTTGGGCTACCTATTACAGACTTTTACCTAAGGAGTTTGGGTAATCTACAACATTCTTTCATGTGTCTACCCTTTTATAAAATCACCTCTAGTTTATGATAGGTTCTAGAAAGTATCAGAGCTAAAAACAGGATACTAAATTATGTATTTCAGAGATACATGCCTTGCCCTTTACAACTACAAATATATACCATTCAGGTTCCTCTGACATGCAGTAACTACTTTTGTATTTATGGCTATTAAAAGAGGGAAAATAAGAAAGCAGAGGCAATTTCATTTCTCTTGCATACAATGCATTCCCCTTTGCTACTGTCTAACTGATGAGGATACATTAAGCATTAATCTTGAGGAAAAGAAGCCACTGATTTATTTTTTTAATGGAATGAGTTCTAAGTGCCAAGAGGATTTAAGTGAAGGGAAAATAAAAGTTAAAAGAGTTGTATTTACTACCTCATTTAGCAAGGCATTGTGTTACGTTTTGTACACATTATTTTATTTTACCTAATAAAACTCAATTAATTTTTTCCTCATAAATTTTTGGGATAGATATTTTTACTCATATTTTAAATACAGAGAAACCTGATACAGAGAGAGGTTAAAGAACCAGCAAGTACACAGCAGAACTAACATTAGAGACCTAACATATTATACACCAGAAGTTATCTGCCATAACGAAACTGCGATTTTTGAGTGTTTCAGGAAATGCCCCTTAGTGATAGAGAAAACTCTGAAAAGAGATAGGTAGCTGCCTGAATCCCTGTGCCTTAGAGGATTGGGCTGGGCTGGGCTGGACTGGGGAGACTGTTATTTCTCCATTGGTCTTTGAGAAAATGGTGATTATAATATAAGGGATATAATTTCAAGTGAATCTAGTATTCCATAATAAGACACTGAGACCTTATTCTCACCTTTACTATACTTCACAACTTGAACTGAATCTGTATAGCTAACCTAATTCTTAGCTTTATTCATGTAATTTTAGTACATATCTATCATATATTGCATTGTTTTTGAGCTAAATGCCAGTGGCAAAATCACTTAAAAAAATACAAACCCAAAGCTGAAGGTGTTCACAATAAAAGGGAGCAAATATATCCACAAGTTAACAGCCATAGTACGTTGAAATCTGATGCATTACAGTATGAATAGAGTACCAAGAGATCATGAAGAAGTAATAACAGTGGCAAATTTGAAACAACCAAAATGAGGAATAATATCCTGTTCAGGTTAATTATGGCATATTTGCATAATGGGATACTAGATACAGCCACAAAAATCACATTGTAGCAGAGTCTCTAATGACTTTGGGACATTTTAATACATATTATTAAGAAGATAAGCAAACTATAAGTAACATGGCTTCATTTTAAGAAACATATGGCAAGATAGAGAACAATTCAGCAAATTTTAATAATGGTTATGTAAAGGTTAGAATCTTTCCTGCTTTTTGCTTTTATATGTTTTCTAAAGTTTCTACCCACCCTGACCCCAGTCTGTCAGGTTGTAGTGTTAAGGGGCTTGCATGTTCCTGTGATGCTGAAAGCTATGCCACCGGTATTTCAGATACCAGCAGGGCTACCCATGGTGAACAGGTTTCAGACTAAGACAGGCTTGAGAGAAGGACCTGGTCACCCAGTTAGCCACTGAAAGCCCTATGAATAGCAGAGAAGTACTGTCAAATATAGTGCTGGAAAATGAGCCCCTCCAAGTCTGAAAGGCATTCAAGAACTGACTGTAAGAGTTGCCGCCTCAAAAGTAGAGTTGACCTTAGTGACATGGATGGAGTAATGCACCTGGGACCTCCTTTTTCTGATGTGGCATGACTCAAAATGAGAAGAAACACAGTAGCTGCAACATTGGGATCAAACATAAAAAGATCATGTGCACGGCACAGTGTTCAGTAATGTTTTGTTCTGTTGTACACAGGGTCACTAGGAGTCAGATCCATCTCAATAGCACTCAACAAGGTTTCTATAATGAATATGATTTAGTAATTTGAAGGATAGTCAATACATTTTATTTAAAAATCAAGCAAGTAAAGTTAGTAAAACCTTAACAATAACAAAGAAAAATCAATTTGAAGTTTCTCCAAATGTGGGAAGGTAAAATTCCTAACACAATTCAGATTTATTATCATAAAGTTCCTCATGAGATCCCAATACCTCATTCTAATAAATTATTTTGTCTAGAATTTCTACTCAGTATTTTCATATTGAGCCTGCAGCCACAGCCCTGTGGCATCTGATCCCATCAGATCTCAGAAGCTAAGCAGGGTAGGCCCTGTTTAATACTTGTATGGGAGACCGCCTGGGAACACCAGGTGCTGTAAGCTTGGGAGATGGACCTGGCAATCCACTCCCCAAAATCAATCTGCCATTGAAAACCCTATAAACAGCAGAGAAGCACTGACAATAGTGGTTCACCTGTTGTATGTAGGGTCGCTATGAGTCGGATACTGACTCCATGGCACCTAACAACAATAACAACAACAACAACAACAACAACAACAATTTTCATATCATGCCAGTTATGGTTTCTTTCCTTGGCTTATCTACTCTTCCATAATCTTGTAGGATTCTCACATTTGGGATACTAAATGGGAATAGCTCTCCTGCATGGCAAGTGATGGAAGTGAACAGATAGCTTTGTTCTGTTTTGTTATCCAGTTGGTAGAGGCACTAGCTGCTTCTTCAACCCAGATTAACAAATCTCTCCTACCAAGAAATGTGAAACTTCTGTCTTTTCTGTCTTGATATAAATCCCTGAAAGTGTGAAGGAGAAAAAAGAGCAAGAACTCTCTGAGATCTATAACTGGACAGGATCCAGGAAAGAAACTTGAGGAAAACAGACATTAAGATGAAATGTAAAAATGAAGAAATTCTGAAATGGAGACATGCTCAGCCATAGTCTGCAAATGCAAGCTTAAAGAACTGGTGAAGGATGTCATATCCCTTCTTAGTCAATCTTGAAGAACTGTTACCCAAAGATTTCCATTTAATTATGGGCAAAATGCCCAGGTCTGTTTCTCATCAAAGTCTAGTGTTTTGATGACTAGCTATATTACTTATGATCTTAAGCTGTACTATTAGGAAAGGAGGAAGGACAGTTTAAATTATTGTAATTTGGGAGGTCAGGGTTATTAACAATGAATGAATCTAGGAGAAAGGCCAAAATCTCTACAGAAGGCTTACCAAGCTTTTGGGCCGGCTTGTCTGAACCGAAAAACTGAAGAAAGATTTTTTCACTTATAAAGTTACTCAAAAAGCCTGGGGAAGGGTGGGTGTGTCTTCCAGTGGCTGAGCACGGATCACTACTCAAACCTGAGTGGCAGTGCCAGATCGTCATGCAGCCTGTGTCTGTGGTTGCAGACACAATGTGGACAGGGTACCAACACAGACTCAAAGAGGAGACTGCTTCCAGAAAAACCTGTTGGTGATGTGCTGTGTGTCAGCCATTGTGTGTATTTTCTTCTAAGTGTACACTGAAAAACAGCATAATTTATACCTGCTCACATATCACCACTTGTTAACTCCATACTAAAGCAAGGACAGAAATACAAGTTCTTGCAGATATTCTTCTGTTTTTATTCGCTAAATCTTTTGTATTACATGAATGGAATATGCCTACCACTTCCTATGTTCATTCAAACACAAGATTCATTTTGATTATATTTATTACCTTTGTTTTACACTAAAATCCAAAGTTGTGCTTAATTATAAGCTTCTCAAAGGTGACAAACTACCAAGAATTTTTATTTTAAGCCAAGCCTCTTCCTTGTTCTTAATAGTATCTTACTCAAATCAAAACCAAAAAGAGTCACACTAGGTGAGAGCAGTAGGGCACATACTATATAAGGTGCCTACATGCTCATGATGAAGAACAAGAAGACAAAATATTCCTAGGAAATTATTTCATTTGCAGTGAAGTCCATGAAAGGAGAAGACTCTTGATATATTTTTGTTATTTGCGCAAATATTTCTAAACTTTTATTTCTACACTGACATCCTCATTATCAGCAAATTAGGTTTAATATTAGAGATTTTTAATCCACGATTCATAATTGCAATAAATATTTTCAGTTTTAGCTGTTAATATGATGAAATTAACTGATACATATGAGTGAATGAATGCATTTAGTCAATTTAGTTATAACACTATTAATCACATGTTGTATAGTTTCTTATAGTAAATAAAACTGGCTGTGTAGCTTAATATTATACCTCTAACCTAACTGTGAAATTATCAATAATGCATAAAAAGAAATTATCTAGTAATCTAAAGAAGCAAACAAAGCACATTGAAAACAATTTTAAAACAAACAAACTGTGGGGGGGGAGGGAGTATGTATGTATATGTATTGGAGTAGTAGGGACCCATCCATTCATTCATTCAAAATATTTACTGAGCATCTAACATAGAGAAGACAATGTTCTAAGTGCTAGGAATATAATGTTGTTGTTGTTGTTAGGTGCCTTCGAGTCAGTATCCGACTCATAGAGACCCTCATAGGGTTTTCAATGGCTGACTGTTTCCAGATTGCCTTGGGAGTGGATTGCCACAGTCCTTCTCCCATTTTTGCGGTGCTGGGAATTAAACTCGGGACCTCAGAGACTGCAGAGCAGCACTCTACCAACTGAGCTAAATGCCTGCCCTCAGGAGTATAATAGTGAATAATAAGTCAAAGCATTGCCCTCTTGGAGCTTTCTCTTTTAATATCAGGATAAGCAGTAATTACCCACATTATGGTTTGCATACCAGTATTTACATTTCACTCACTCAAACTACCAAGCCACTTCATATGTGAATTACAAAGCAGTGGATACAGAATGAGAAGGTGTGCTTTCTAGTATAATCTCCATATGACCTTGACCTTGACATCTAACTTCTGAAGACCTTTTTTAATTTCCATTTATTAAATGTTTTGGTTGAATGACATCTAAGATCTATTTAAGCTATAAAATTCTGTAATTTTGTGCTACCCACTGAGAGAAAAATATGTTTTCACTCATGTTTATAGTGTTTATAATTGGAAAGTTCTCAACAATTAAACAAAAGAACAAAAAAATAGACTAACCGTAATTAACAGCAGACTGAGAAAGGTATTGCAGTACTTGTAAACAGCTAAGAAAATGGTGATGGGCAGCTCTGTGTAAAGTTCATGAGAAAAATCACCACCTGATTACACCCATTGTGAAGGGTTGTCAGAAACAGAAAGTAAATTACAGAGAAAAGGATCCGCAAATCTATTCCTGAAAATCACTACCATTATCATGGTGTTAACTGGGTAATTTTCCCAGTACAAAGGGCAAATGCACTTCTAAAAAACATAATCAGCTGGAGGTACACATAGAAAATGCACTTCTTAAAACAACTAGTCTGAGTTTATTTGATTGAATAAAATAAGCAAAACCAAAAAGACATGATACCTATTAGTATCCAAGTTATCTGCCTAGAATGGTAGATCTTATAGCTAGACTTACAAGATCTTAGCTTTCTTTATACAGTAGGGAGCAGAAAAAAAGTCTCAGAAATCATGTCATATAAACATGGAATGAAAACCTCATTAATATTAAATATATTAAAAAATAAACTTTGAATTAATCATGCTTGGATTATTCAGTATTTTCATTAAAGAACAACAAAGCATGGAGTTGAATACAAAACAGAATTTATTTCTAATTGCTAATGGTTTATATAAACCAATGTCAGATTAAGGAGCTTTTGCCCACAGTAGGTAAAGTGGTGCATGCCTGTGGAGGATCATAAGTTTAAGGCCAGAGTTAGCCTGCCCAAGTTAGGGAGATCCTGTATCAAAATAAAAAATAAAGTGGAGGCTGAGGGTGCAGCTCATTAGTAGAGTGCTTACAATGTATGTGCAAGGCCCTGGATTCAGCTCCCTAATACCACAAAGGGCCTGGGATTTAGCTCAGTTGGTAGAGCGCTGCTCTCAGTCTCTGAGGCCCCAGTTTGATTCCCAGCACCACAAAAATGAGAGAAGGATGTGGTAATCCACTCCCAAAGCAATCTGGAAACAATTAGCCATTGAAAAGCCTATAAGGGTCACTATGAGTCAGACAGGACTCAACGGCACCTAACAACAAGTACCACAAAAATGAAAAAGCAAAGCAAAGCAAAGCAGAGGTTTTGCTTAGACCATAGAATGTTACTTGTTTTCTTTGTGCAAAGAAACTTCTATCAAAAATTTATCATGATGATTCCCCCCAAATCAAACATTCTTTAAAGAAACAAAAAATATCTAACACCTAGTGATTTTCAAATATTAGTTAGCATAATGAGAAAATAAGAGCATTCATAAAGTGCTCTAAGTACTTTAATCTACTAAGAAGATTTATATTTTAGTGAAATTTATTACCAAGGTGATACAAGAAGAGAAGATATTGGCTTCACTGTCAGAGTTAATAAAGCTAGCATTGCATGGATCAGAAAAAGAGAAAAATAGATATTAAATTGAAAAGGTGGGCAGTGAGAATATTGAGATAAGCTGTAATCCCTATGCCACTAACAAATCTCTGAATTACTGTTGTGGAGGCATCCTTTTACAAATTAGGAAGAGATTACCCTTTATCAGGATCCATTCTTTCCATTTGCTGGAAAATTGTCATAATATACTTACGGTATTAGAATCATATTCTATACCATTATGTCCCTTAAAACAAAAGTGATTATAATAGTTGCATAATGAGAAAAGCAAATGCTGTATTACTCTGTACCCCACCAACACTTACCAATAAAGGAAAAAAATATATTTTAATAAAAGCTAAGTGTGATGGCTCACTTCTGTACTGCCAGTGACTCAGGAGGTGGAGGCAGGAGGATCACAGGTTCAAGGCCACAGGCAGCTTGTGTAACTTAGTAAAACCCTGTCTCAAGGTAAAAAAATAAAAATATGGGCTAGGGATACATCCCTGTTGTAGAACACTTGCAAAGTATGTGTGAGGCCTTGGGTTCAATCCCTAAGTACCACAAAAATAATTGTAATAAGCATACAAATCAACAATATCCATGAGGCCAATAGTATCCTCTTAGATGTGGTGTTATTGTGCACTGTGCAACCATACATTCAGGGCTAACTGTCAAGCCTGAAACAGAGACTTCTTCACTTTGCTATGTACATATATATGTCCCACAGTGTCCTTTCATTATTAAAAAAGAATCTGAAGTTTTTGCTTACAAATGACTTTTTGAAATCTGAATCATATAGTATTGTCAGCTTTTCTACCATTCTAATAGGTCAACTACTAACAAGGTAACTATCTGCTTTACCTGTGTATAAGTATTTCTGAGTACCATAAAATTTCAAATCTGGCAGGTTCTCAGTTTGAATTCCACATAAATTATTAAGTTGCTCTTCCCTGTTGATGCAGAAAACATAACAACATGTGTTATGTGTATGTGTATATGTAAATAAACCTATGGCTTTTCTTCCCTTCTATTTTTCTTTGAAATAATGCTTTGGCATCAGTATACCTTAATAAATTAACACTTTTTTAAAAAATTGTGACTGAATGTCCTTGTTGGATATGTTAGTACTTGGAAATGTTGGCTGTCAACTAATGTCTAAAAGGCTGAGACAGTGACTTGTTTGCTAAATATTGAGTAGGGCATCTGCAACACTGCTCTGGAGGGCAACACTGATTGCCCATTGCAGTTTGGACTCCCATTACACAACTTCTGCCTGTCAACTAAAGGAATGGTATTTTATTAAAATGCAGGCTGGTATGTTCTAGAAAAGTAATCTCAATATTATAGAGCTAGTATAGTTACTAAATTCTCCTTTGCTCTGATCCACAGATAACTTGAATACATGGTTTAACAATGTATTTAACGCATTGTGATAGAAATGTCTGTTATCCATCATTTTTAGAAGATCTAATACGCTGCTGTGAAACTGTTTTTGTCCCCTACATCCATAGAATGACATTCCTTTACTGCTAATCATACAACACATGTTCCAGCTGAATATAACATCATGGTCTTTGTAATCTAATGACTTCTAATTTGTTTTCCCCCCACATAATTTTTTTTAACTGCATTCTTATATTCTACTATTTCTAATTTCTAACAACTGTATGTTTATTGATATGAGCTCTCTCTATTGATTATAAATTATCTGAGATGTGGAGTATCTCTATAACTAAACCTTTCTCTGGAAATTAAGCTAAATAGCTAATATTTATTTCCCTATATCACTGAGCCCTTCAGTATAGCAGACAATTTACGGAATTTGTCTCATTTGATCCACATAACATTAAAGTTTGGATAAAATAATTATTAGCATTTCCTAGATGAGAAGTTAAGATACATGATTTAAGTTATGCAATTATACAACAGATGAAAGTATCACAGTCCATAGAGCAGAATTTCAATCCAGGAAGCCTACCTCCAGACCTGGAATCTTAGACACAGTGCAGACTACACTAGACCACCTCTGTATGGGAGCTTTCGTGCATACGTTCTGAGGGAAAGTGATATGACAATTTCAAGTGATATGGAAAATAATGAATAAATGCTTCCCAGCTGTCCTCTATGATTTGCTCCACCTGTCTTCAGGGCTTTCTTTTGTCCATCAGTAGTCCTCACTTTCTCATTGGCACAAAGAGCAGTATCCCTGGAGGACTGTGCAGGGTTGCTATCTGACACCACCAAAATTCACACCTTGCTTTGCATTCTCCCTGACAACTCTATTCATCAGCCTGTCTGTTTCTGGCTCACAATTCTCTTCAGGTTTGGATATGAAAGTGAGGCTCAAAATCACTGTTGTTCTCTAAAGCTGTCGATCTCACAGATTCATACAATGCCTCCTTCTGCATGACAGAGCTGCCCAGATTCATTATCCACAGCTGCTGCTGAGTGAGATTTCATCCTTTCTAAAGACTTTCTCGACTAAAGTTGTTCTTTTCTTTACCTTTGTCATCTTGCAGCCACTCTCCTAGACAGATGAGGCACCCAGCAAGTTCTATTTCCATAACATTTCCATATTATTAATAGAAACACAGGCCAGCATCTCCAGGATGACATTGAAGAAAAGTTTGCTCACATTTAATAGCATAAGTCTATAAGAAAATGATCTTGACTGTGCTCTCTTAAAACAAGCTCCTTGTTTCTCAATGGAGAGAAGTGACTTCTATGCAACATTTTTGAAGACTCTTAATGCTCTTTTTTCTTTTTTTAAAAATTTCCTATTGTCAGTCCGACTGCATTGTGAAATGATATCAATATTGTCAGTTCTAACCAAGAGTCATTAGAGCCACAATAAAACACCATGTCTGTAAAAGACTATTTATTATAGTATAAAACGGAATCAAGCACAACTTTAATGAGATTTCTCAGACTGCGTATGTGCGCCTGGAAGAGACCTGTTCCCTCTACCCTGTCAATCAAAGGAACAGACCTTTTTCTGATCTTCTCATTATCTGCCCACTGACTATTCTAGCCCTCAAAAAGAACCAAAGAAGATCCCCTGCTTCTCACATATACTTTGTAATTTATTGTGATGCAGTGTGTTCATCTACAACAATTTCTTTATTTTTCCTTCTACTTTGACTTCAAACATTTTCCTTTTCTCTCTTACTATAATGCCATTACTCTGAGACTTCTAGCTTCATCCTTGACTGTAACTCAGGCAAATTACTTTTGCAACCTTCTTTAGTCCTGGTGGCCTCCTGTTTCCTAGTCTTCTTTCTAAAATCTTTGCTGTCACCTTGGATATAGTGAATTTAAATCTTTAGAAACTTTGATTATTCTTTTTACATATTTTTTTCTTCCCATATAAAAACAAATTTACACCAACTCAAATAGAAATGAGAAGAAACTGAAATGCAACATAGGGATGATTTAAGAACTGGGATGAGTTTTTAAAATAGCCAAAATTACTAAATTTAATGCAACAACTGAACAGGAAGTTCCCCAGATAAAAATAAATTGTATTCTGATTATTCTTTTGTAGGTTAGTTGCATGGGGTTTTAAATGTACTTATATAAAATACCAAATTCAAGAAAATAAGCCTAATGAATAAAGATTTTAAAATCAGAGCCAGAACAGATGGGAGAAATGGAGGAAGAGAGTGAGGATGAGAGTGGTTGAGTTACCTGATTCCTTGGTAAGATGAATAGCAACAATGATCTACAATGGTGGCTAATGGCTCTCCAGGTGAAGTTAAGGGATGAAGTGCAGTACCACTACTGTGTTTCTGATAAGCACACATCACAGAACCCACCTCTTATCAATTGTGTCACAATGTCTGAAATGAAACCCACAAATCTCTTTACAAAGAAGTTCCTCAGGTGACTGTGAGATCAAATTTTCCTTTTTTTTCAGTTATCAATCTATAGATACTCACTACGAAGCTTTATGAAGACTAAACTGAAAGATGCAAACCACGGCGTTTACTTTTGTCCAGTTGCTTTCTTTTTATTAGGTTTGCCTTGTTTTCTTTTGGCGGCTGGGTGGATGGGTCAAGTTCTTTATATTATATCTGGTCTAAGTCCTGTTACTGTCAGAGAAACGGCTAATTTGAATCTCATTTGAAAATCTGTCTCCATCCGGGTCCTAAAAGTTAGGTGTGCCCTTTAAATACTTCATATTTTCTTAAAAATGTCAGTATCTTGGATATATGTATGCAACCAATGGGCATATACATATCGCATTTCAGGCTGGACATATGATCACATGTACTTGCTCCAGCTATCATTAAGTAGAAAAGTGAATATTTAAAAATACAATTCACTTCTCATACTTTTACACATACGTAAAACAGGTGTTTTTCTTCCTAGAATAAAGAAAAATAAAAAGGAAAGTGAAAATAAAATAGCCAATTAAAAAAGAGAAAATAATTCTCTAGGAATATACTGTTTCAAACTTGATTTTCTCAGCCAGTAATTGAGCATCATAATTATTATTAGAACAGGAACACTTCAGGCAGGGCCTGAAGTCAGTGACCAGCTGCTAAGGGGAGCAGTATTCATCAGCATCACCAGATTAACAGGAATAAACAAGCAAAGCAACACAGTGTGTCCTTTTTACTGAGCAAAACAGCCAATATTTATAGCATGCTTTCTTCCTAAAATTCGACACTTGTTTTGAATTATATATAAACATATACTTACCATATTGTGGTAAATACATTTTTATGAAAGGAAAGCTATTTAAGTCAGAATTCATCCTCGATTTATAGATTAATTTTTTTCTTAAAGCTACCTCTGGAAAAAGTATTTAAAACCTCAAGTAAAGATTATGTAAGTGCAAAGCCAGGTGTGGTGCCACATGTCTTTAATCCTAGTGACTCAGGAGGCAGAGGAAGGAGGATCAGAAGTTTAAGGCCAGAGGCAGCTTGAGAAACTTAGTGAGACCTGTCTCAAAAAAATACAAAGTAAAAAATGGGCTCGGGGTACAACTCAGTGGTTGAGAGCTTGCATAAAGCATGCATGAGGACTTAGTACCACAAAAAATAAAATTAAAATTAAAAAAATTATGTAAGCGCAACACATTATCTTTTTAGACATTTGTTTCTTGCTGTATATCACTTCCATTCAATATAATCCTTTCATGCTCATTTTTATATTTTCATGATTCATCTTTTATGACCTATATAAATATTTCCATATTAAAATATAGAGGCATCAAAACTGAACATAAAATCAAAAAGTTTAGCTTCACAATGGCACACACCTGTAATACCAAGGATTTGGGAGGGAGAGGCAGAAAAATCACAAGTTCAAGGCCAAAAGTAGTCTGTGCAACTTAGCAAGACCCTGCCTCAAAAAAAAAAAAAAAAAAAAAAAAATGGCTGGGAGTGTGCTTCAGTGGTACAGCACTTGCCACAACATGCATGAGGCCCTGGATTTAACATTCTACTCGTGAAAAAAAAATTGACCTTAATAAACACCTAAAATAAAACACAGGATTGTTTTCTGATTCAGTCTTACAGATATGCATTTTATATTAATTAGCTCAATTACAGTGTGGCCAATACTTTCAAAACTATATACAAGTTTGCTATTCCTATCCAAAAATATGCAAACAACCCCAAGAATGGAAATATTAATATAACTACCCTGACATTCACTGAATGAAATATCTACATAGAGAAAAACTTCTGTTAATTATACCATAAATAAACATTTAACATTTCAAAGCCTGAAATGATGCAAGGAAGAAATATTTGTGTAGACTGAAACTCTGCACTGTTGATTATATCAGCATTTTGTCAGGTTGCCAAGCAACAGAGTGGTAAATTTATTTAAAAAAAAAATTAATTGGATAAATTCACTGACCAAAACAAGCCAAGACAAGCAAAAATTGAGAAAGTTTACTTTTATTGCTAACAACAGACTGAGCCAAAATTTTGTTTGAATTATTATTATTATTATTATTATTATTATTATTATTTAAAAAAAAGAAACACAGAAAAACATTTTCCTAACAATTGCTTCATTTGAGATAGGAAATGATCATTAAGTGATTAATGACACTAGTGACAAATGAATAATTTCCTTATCTCTATAGATACTTGTTTCCTTATAATATTTTATTCCTTCAGATATATAATACAATTGCACTCAATAATGAAAAAGTAAATACGGCCATGATCTATTTTTATCAGGCTACCAGATGTAATTGTTGGATAAAGATACCAAAGTGGATTGAGAATTAGCATGCTCCTCCCTCCCCACTTATCTGTTAGTTTGTCATTCTATGGAGGATTTCGTGTTGCTGTGTTACTGAAAGCTATGTCACTAGTATTAGATACCAGCAGGGTCACCCATGGTGAACAGGTTTCAGCTGAGTTTCTAGACTAAGACAGACTAGGGAGAAGGACCTGGCAGCCCACTCCCAAAACAATTGCTGTTATAAGGTACTGCCCAGTCAAGTCTGACTCATAGCAACCCATGTACAACAGAATTAAATACTCCATGACACTCTTCCATACCTTTATGTCAGTACTGCTCTGCTATTCACAGAGTTTCCAATCACTGATTGTTTTAAGATTGTTTGGGAATGGATTGCTACATCCTTTTCCCATTTTTGCAGTGCTGGGATCGAACTCATGGCCTCAGAGAGTACAGAGCTCTTTGCCAACTGAGCTAAACCTTACCAAATTAATTGTTGTTGTTGTTAGGTGCCGTTGAGTTGGTATCCGACTCATAGCGACCCTCATAGGATTTTCAATGGCTGTTTCGGGATTGCCTTGGGAGTGGATTGCCAGGTCCTTCTCCCATTTTTGCGGGGCTGGGAATTGATCTCGGAACCTCAGAGACTGCAGCGCAGTGTTCTACCAACTGAGCTAAATCCCAGCCCACCAAATTAATTAGCCACTGGAAAACCCTATGAATAGCAGGGAAATGCTGTCAGATATAGTGCTAGAAAATGAGGACCTGGGGTTGGAAGGCCCTCAAAAGACAACTAGGGAAGAGTAACCTCCTTAAAATAGAGTTGACCTCCATTTGCTGATGTGACATGACTCAAAATGAGAAGAAATACCTGCAAACATTCATTAATAAAAGATTGTGCACAAGCACAGTGTTAGGTCACGTTTTATTCTGTTGTATATAGGCTGGCTATGAGTCAGACCAGGGCTGGGATTTAGCTCAGTTATTAAAGCACCCACTCTGCCGTCTCTGAGGTTCTGAGTTAAATTCCCAGAACTACAAAAATGGGAGAAGGACCTGGCAATCCACTCCCAAGGCAATCCTGAAACAATCAGCCACTGAAAACTGTATGAGGGTCGCTATGAGTCAGGCACAATTCGATAGCACCTATCAACAACAACAACAACATGAGTGGACAGCACCTGTCAACAACAACATGTTCTCAATTTACTAATCTTGGAGAAAATTAATACCTCATAATAGTTTTGATAATGATCAGCCACTGAAAATTAGGTTAAAGGGAATCAATTTTTAGCAGATTTACTCAATGTTTATAAAGATGTTGCTCAGAATGGAAATTGGATTTAACTAGCAAAGATGCTGTTTTCATTCTCATTTCAACCTCAAGGTATAATGTATTTTTAAAAATGCTCTTACTACCTAAGAACTCTATTTTTTTCATGTCTACATATTTGTGTGTGAGAGGTGGGCATAATTCTGATTTGTTTATATTTCATAATTTTCTTTTGTCTTAACTGTTAAAAGTTTTTTTAAATTATCTAAATCCAGTGGTTCTAACTTGGGAGAAAGACCTGGCAGCCCATTCCCAAAAGATAATCAGCCATTGAAAACCCTATGAATGAAAAAAATCTTCGCATTTTATATATCTGACAAAGGTCTAATTACTAGAATTTATAAGGAACTCAAGAAAAAAAAAAACCCAAAACAAAACAACGCAATACACAAATGGGCAAAGGAACTGAGTAGACAGTTCTCAAATGAAGAGGTCCATAAAGCCATGAAACACATGGAAAAGTGCTCAACATCCCTAGCCATTAGGGAAATGCAAATCAAAACAATGCTGAGATTTCACCTTACACCAGTAAGAATGGCCAAGATCAATAAAACAAACAACAACAAATGCTGGCGAGGTTGCGGGGAAAAGGGAATACTTTTACAGTGTTGGTGGAGCTGTAAATTGGTGCAACCACTATGGAAATCAATATGGAGGTACCTCAAAAAACTAAAAATAGATCTACCATATGACCTAGCTATAACACTATTGGGAATTTACCCAAAGGGAGATGGGTCATCATACCACAGAGACACCTGCATCTCCATGTTCAATGCAGCACTTTTCACAATAGCAAGGATATGGAATCAACCAAAGTGCCCTTCACCAGAAGAATGGATAAAAAAACTATGGTATATATACACAATGGAATACTATTCAGCAATCAAGAAAAATGAACTAGGGTCATTCGCAGCAAAATGGATGGAATTAGAGAAAATTATTTTAAGTGAACGAACACAAGCTCAGAAAGAGAAACAACACATGTTCTCACTCATATGAGGGAGCTGATTCAAAATTATAAGAAGGAAAAATCCTACTCAAAGCTCAGATCATAATAAAAAGGGGGGGAGGGAAGATAAGAATGAGATCAATATAAATGGACTAGAAATTGCATGTAATTGTTCTAACAAGATAAAAACAAAGACCACTACAGGAAAAGTTTCTATCTTAAACAGAAATCGAACCCAAGGACATATAGAAAAATACTACATAGTAAAAGACAGAGAAGACTTGGATGGGAAACTTAGATGGGAGGGGGGGAGAGGGGGAAACATAGGGGAGGGTAAGGGGTAACCTATATGAATAATGTTTATCAAATTGCATATATGAAAATGGTCACAATGAAAAGCATGTCAAAATGAATCACATTATGATGTACATTAAAAATTTCTAGTAAAAAAAAAAAAAGAAAACCCTATGAATGGCAAAGAAATGACAACAATGGTGCCAGGCATGGAAGAGAGTTGGACAGTGTTTCATCTGTTGTTCATAGGGTTGCTATGAGTTTGATTTGACTAGATGGCACCTACAACAACAAGTGATTCTAAACTAGGTGTGATTTTGCCCTGCAGGTGACGTATGGCAATGTCTATAGACTTTCTTTTTGGGGGTGGAGGGGGTCACAATTAAGTGGTGCTACTGGTATCCAGAGAGTAAAGACGAGGGATACTGTGAAACATTCTATTAAACACACAACAAGACCCCACTAAAAATAGTTGTTAGGTGCCACTGAGTCCCGTCCAACTTACAGCAACAGAACGAAACACTACACAACTCTGTGCCATGCCTGGCATTATGTCGATGCTTCTCTCATATTCACAGGGTTTTGAACAGCTGATTGTTTCAGGAGAGGGCCTCTGGGTCTCTCTACCAAGTCTATAGCATCAGGTATTCCCAGATGGTGGCCCATCCATGCCTGAATCTGCACAGCTTCTGAGATCTGATGAGAATGGACGTGAGGGTTGTATGGCTGTGGCAACCATGTCAACTATCAGATACTGTGAGGTACATTTTTCAATTTGAGCCTAATCTCAAGGAAATTTCTTAGTTCAGAATACAATGTAATACAATTTCAAAGTACCTGGACAATATGTTTTAATACTAAATTAATGCAAGTAAATGGTGTATCCTAACAGTGCCTATTTTTACCAGTACTGCTGGGTGGGTAATGCATTTACGTTTAGTTAATGTGAATCCATAATAAACACAGGCAGGTCATCATTTCAAGATAAAATCACTGAGATGAAATTCCAATAGCTCTAATTGTTTTATTGCATTTTTCTCTCTGTGATGATAAACAACATATTTAAGATTGCTTTCTGTTTTGTTAGGTGTGAAGATAGGATTCTAATGAACTATCAAACATAAAAAGGAAGAATGAATAAGCGTCTGATTCAGAGGTCCACCACTATTTGATCATATAAGGTTCTAAATTCACTCTGGCAGTCTATATAAAACAAATGGGCTATAGAGAAATGCTTTTTCTTGCAATCTACCTATGACTTAAAATATTTCTCACCAGGAAAATAATAAACTGAACACATACATACAACCCCCCAAACAACAAAAGTCCTCTTTGTACTCTGTTGGCTAAAATTTCAAAGCAGATACATTTCAAAATACCTACATAATATGTTTCAATACAAAATTAGTGCAAGTAAGTCCAAAGAACAAAAAACGAAGTAGACAGGCCTTCAATCCATCGGAATGTTAGTAAATAACAACCAGTTAAAAGACTAGTCTTGTAATATGTACCAAGGTCAGTTCTTAGGCTATTATATAATTTTGCTTACTTTTTACAAAATTCACTTCAATATGTGGGAAGGTACTCTACTTATCTCCATTTGGCCGTCAGAGTGAAATGGTGTTAGATTACTTATTAACTTTTAAAAACTTAAAAGAAAAGGCAGAATTTTAATCGTTTCAGAGTTGATAAATCTTTCTTTTATGGATGATATTAAAAAAATCAGAAGAATAAACACGGCAAAGCATACTTGCCTCTCCGTATACCTTTGTAAAATATTTAAGAGAAAATTTCACCAAGGCAAATATTTACAGATTTTATATTTTAGTTTATTTATGCTTCACCATGTTTCAAAATATTTTTATAAGGCACTTTATATCTTACAAAGATGCACACAAATAGCAAAGGAAAAATAAATTTTAAAATGTATAGAAGTTAATCAAGAATATAAGAAAAGGGGAAACTAAGAGTGATAAAATGAAAATAAGAACGAAGTTCATATAGCTAACAATGTTAGAGACTTTAGTGGTAGCTGGTATATCTGACTCTCCTGAAAAGTACTTTCAAAACTCTGTATGCTAGAAAAAAAGGGAGAGAAGGAGGGAGAGGGAGAGAGTCATTAGGTTGCCTTTTAGGGAATTAAGAAATTGCAGTAAATTCAATTAGACTTATATCTTACTCATGGTATTTCTCCTTGTACCTAGAATAATTGCATAACCCAATGGAAGCTTTGGAAATTTTAGATTATATTTCAATAAATGACTAGAAGATATGAACTTGGAATATCCTGTACAAATAAATAGCACAGTCCCTCACTTTAGCAACATTCTTACCTCTGCCTTACCTCTGTCTTTCCATTTCCCTATCTAAAACCATTCCAATCCTATTATAACCTAATGATTCCTTTTATCTCTACTATGCCCATGTCCCTCAATTAGTGTCCACACCCAGATGTCTCACAAATAAATTTACCCGGCACAGGTCTCTTTTGTCAAGTCCAGATCCACAGACTTAACTGCCTATTTTTCCAGTTTCTCATATCATCTCAAGATACCTCAATTCTTATTCTTGTAGTTCTCTCTGCTTCATTCTATAATCTATCTGATGTATTGCTAGCTTTCTTTTATCACTACTTCCATCCAGATCCCAGAAATTATAATGTATGTATATGTATTGTGTCCTTTACATTTCTGAGTTCTAATTCATTGATAGTTCCTGCAATATTATATGCAGTTTATCTATGGTTGGCAAAAATTCTTACAAATCCCTATTATGGATTTTCTGGAGGCACAGTAGAAATATACCGAAAGTATTAGATTAATTGAGGATATTTTATTAATGAGATGTTCTTGTGGGGTTGAAAACTGAAACACTATTGTCAGTGCTTCTGTGGTATTCATGGGGTTTTTAATGACAGATTGATTTTTGGGACTGGGTTGCCAGGTCCTTCTTCCAAGCCTACAGTATCTAGTGTTCCCAGGTGGTCTCCCATCCAAGTACTAACCAGACATAACCCTGCTTAGCTTCCGGGACCTGACAAGATTGGACGCTACAGGGCTACGGCTGCAGGCTTAATAAATTAAGGAAGTTTTTATGGGCTACTTACTCTTTCATTAGTCTGAGCCTATCCCATAAGAGTACAGTTTTAATCAATATTTATTTATTTATTTATATTATTTTCCTAAAGTCACACAGTAGGAAGGAGATTTTAACATTGTTTTCATTATTTAATAGGAAATATCAAATTTAAGTGTCTTGTCCAGTAGGGGCATGATGTGAAGAGGGGTTAAAGTATTCTGAGGCTTAAAATCTCATTAGTACAATGAAAGTAAAATAGTGAAGTGATAGGCATATATCTTTTACTGCCATTGAAACAGCAGAATTTACTTCCTTCTATGGTCACTTGATATCCTGGAAAAAAATGTGATTTTTAAAAATCAACTGCCAATGTAAACACAGTTGTCAGATTGTTTTCTCTACACCCCTCAGCCTTTATCATACCACCTCTACCAGTACACATGTCGCTTTGTTTACTTCTTAGGCAAATTTTACTGTCTTGTAGTTTTGTTTTGTTTTTACAATTTCTAAGTAGTTGTAAGGGCTGGGATTTAGCTCAGCTGGTAGAGTGCTGCGCTGTAGTCTCTGAGGTCCCGAGTTCAATTCCCAGCACCACAAAAATGGGAGAAGGACCTGGCAATCCACTCCCAAGGCAATCCCGAAAAACAGTCAGCCATTGAAAACCCTATGAGGGTTGGCTATGAGTCGGATACCGACTCGAAGCCACCTAACAACAACAACAACAACAAAGTAGCTGTAAATCTGTGACACTTTTCCCTCTAATCCCCCCTTCTAATTCTGTTAGGCATTCCATGATCTAAGCCTAGTGAGGAAACCTTACCCATGCCCACCCCAGAGTCGGGAGTCTTGATTAGCCTAGACATTCCCAGTATTTTCCTTCTAAAGCCTGTGATTGGCTTAGAAATGGGCCAATGAAATTGGAAGAAAACTTCTGGGAAACTTAAAGGAAATATTCTCATTTGAAACACGCACACTCACACACACACACACACACACACACACACACACAGAGTGTCCTAGTTTACCTTAAGATACAGTTACATGAGATGTGATATGAAGTTAACTGTGCTTAACTAGTGGTTACAGAGGGATAAGACTAAGGGAAGCCTGGTGCTGTAGCTCACATCTGTTATCCCAATGACTCCAGAGGCTCCGGCAGGAGGAATGTAAACTCCAGGCCAGAGGTACACTGTTCAACTTAGGGAGACCCCGTCTCAAAATAAAAAAATAAAATAAATGGGGAAAATAGGGGTGTGGCTCAGTGGTGGAGCACTTAACTAGCATATGTGAGGTCCTAGGTTTAAGCTCCCAGGGCATTTAAATAAATAAATAGATAGATAGATAGATAGATAAATAAACAAACTCAGGACAAAAGCCACCATGCTGAAGAGAGCAGAGTGAACATTGCCACATTCAAAAGAATGTGTAGCCTCTGCCTTTTAGTAATGTGAAATAAAAGGCTTGTATTTTTGTCTTTCAAGAGGAAAGTATTCCAATAATAAAAATTAAGTGTTAAAACATCTTTCTGCCAATCTTACCTCTCAAGATTCTAGTAAAGTATACAATACTGCAGAGTATACCGTAAGCATTCAAGGAACTATTATTAAGCATATGAATAGGAACAATATTGTGATTTTATAAGGCCATTTCAGTATGATAAAGCTGAATCATTACTAAATGAATCCAACAGATGAAATTTCTATAGAGTGTACATTTATACAGTAGATCCTCTGCAACTTAATAAAATTAGCATTTTTGTGTTTGTGTGTAGGCATGAGTCTATTTACATTCACATAAAATAGGCAATAAGACAGCTAATACTGATTTTTTTAATGAGTTTTCCCCAATATTTCTTTCATGATAGAATGAAAGGAATTTATATATACATATATTATTTTCATTTTTTATACATATTCCAGTATATAGTAGAGTGGGCTTTGAAGGATGAGGGAGAAGGAAGAGGAGAAAAAATAGAATGAAAGTTCACTTTTGGATTAAAAAATTGATTATAAAGAAGAGTAAGTGTAAGCAATTCAATTTTGGAGAAACCATCATAATCGATAACTTCCCACAGCTTGGTTCATGACCCTTATTTTCAGTTGAGCTAATAACAAAGGAAACAATTAGACACAATCACCAATCTTTCATGCATTAATGCTAGTGCAAATTAACTCCTACCACTAAAATTACTCCTTATGTCTGTCAAAATCTGTGAAGGGTATGACTTACTGCACTCTGAGTACAATTGTGTCTCCTTGCCTGCATAAATCTGACACATAAAAATCAATATTAATTAAAACAAGATCAAAACTGTCCTCATTATCTTATTCGACTATCCCTCTGAAAGGAGGTTACCATTTATGACAGAGGTACAGGAAAATCTGGACTTAAAAATTTCACCCTGCCAAATGATATTCATTTATCAGTTGGGTCTAAGTATCTATTTTCCTAAAGACAGAATCATTTACACTGTAACTTCCAAAAAGAACCTGAGGTCTAACTATAAATTTCATGTAGACTATATAAGACACATTGCTATCTATCTATCTATCTATCTATCTATCTATCTATAATTTTCTCTCAGTATCTCTCTATCTTTTATTCTGTTCTCCCAAGAAGCATTGCTAAAAGGAGAAAAGAATAAAAGTTTACCTTGGAAGCCTGTGATCACTCTGCTCTACAGAATGTATATTAGTTGACGTCCTCTATTTTATATTAAAATCCATAAAATTTTATTGATATGTTATTATATATTTATTTCAATGTATAAGTAATGATTTTCTAAGATATTGAGAGAAATAGATGAGTCAATGAGATGCCTCATGTACATCTTAGAACTTTGAAAATGCGTGTATCAATTTGTGAAGTCCTGTGATACTTATTCTACTTTCTACATTTTCTTCATGCTAACTTTCCATAGGGGAACTGTGAAGGAAGAAAATGGTAATAGTTCCAAAGAATGTTACTATCACTGGGGTCATTTAGCTCTGGGATCCCCCTCCTAACCATATCAAACCTATTGACCACCAGGAACATGAAATGCAAGGCTTTGAGGCCTCTCCGAGACCCAGGACCATAAATGATCTGAGATATTATCTTATTATCATCCACATACATCACATGGTTCTAGTTTTAATAAATTAGTATTTACTTACCAACAAATATCATGAAATACCATATGTCACCCACAAATAAAATGACAAAAGAAAAAGAAAGAGATAAAAAGGTGAACTATGATCACCTTTAAGCATAAGTAATTTTATAATTTATCTGATCCCATTTTACCAATTTATGCTCAAGCTATAGGAAAGCAAATTATACCTCAAACTTTTCTCCAAATGTTTCAGAAAGAAAGGAATTTACCTTCAAGAATTTTATATACATGTACATACATATGTGCCTATATATATGGAGATAGAGATGAAACAGGGAGGTTTATGGGTGGAGGGAGGGAGGGAGGGGGAGGATGAGAGGGAGAAAGGAAGAAAGGAAGCAAGTAGTGGGGAGAGAGAGACATTTGTGATCTCAAAGTGTCACTTATACATAGAGTACATGGGTTCTATAATCAAATGGTTTGGTTTGGTCTGGTCTATAGAAACCCAAGTCTACATGATCACAAGCAAAGTACTTAATTTTCAAATCACAGTGTTCTAATCTAGAACATAAGTATAATAATAATATTGATCTAATAGATCACTGGAGAAGACTGAATAAGATCTCAATAAATGGTAGTTGCTCTTATTAGCAAATAATAAACTGACAAAGTCTGAAATGCACAAATATATAGGCAATAATTTCAAGAAATATTCTCTACCACATTAGTTATTTCCACCTTCTCACTTATAACGTAAGAAAATTTAATTTTCTAAGATCGGTAGATAGACTCAATGTCTCCCAAATAGGTGTTGGGACAGACTGGTCAAGTAAACAAGCTTTGTTCCAAGTCATTAGAATTTGCTGAAGCACATTCCAAAACTTTAGCAAGAAAAACAAAAGCATAAGGAAGGATGGTGATCTCCAAAATAAAACTGGTACTTTCATTATAGAAAGATAGAAAATATAATCAGATCCTTAAATATCCTTGAGAAGAATGTGTTTCATGCTCTATAAAAGAATTTGTCTTTACTTTTGCATTAGTAAAGTGATTTGCTATTTGAACTGGAGTTTAGATGGTTTTCTACCTCATGCTTTTGTTGCTACCAATACATAGAATTTAAATCTAAGTGCCCTGGTTTCCTATTTGTGAGATGCGTACTTAAAGCCACTGGAAATTTTAAATTATATGTACTCTACTAAGATCTTTAATAAGGAGTTGCTAATGGAGGGTAGCAAAACTAAATCCAGGCAACTGGCCAGCAATTTTTGCCAAAAAATACTTCAAATAAGACAATTTCTTGATTCACTTTTATATTAGCAGAGAAATGAGGAATGGAAGAAGGGGGCATGTTTGAAGGAGGAGAATATTTCATGGGCTTTCAATGATTAGGCTTAAAGCTAAACACTTCGCATATCAATTACTTTTTCTAGAAACCCAATAGGAAATGCAATTGCAGATGAAAAAAACTGAATATTGATTAACTTAACAAAAGACAAAGACATTTTTAAAAATTTGAACCTTGTATAACTGATTCAACCATCATGTATTCTTTTAAAAAGCTCACTACAGTTCCATCTTTTCCATAATTTTCTTATTGATGAGCCAATTCTAGAATTTATTTCTGTTCCTAAATGTTAATCTGCCTTGGACAGAAGTCAGAAATGATTAGTTTATTCTGAATTTTATTTGTCAGCAAAGGATTTGAGAGCAAATTTCCAGGGAATTAAATGTTTGTGAGAGAGTGCAAATGAACAGAAATGGAAACAGTTTCCTCCTTCATAAAGTCACCATTCATTTACCAGCCTTGCATCTAATTTTAGCTCAAGATTGCCCTTAAATCAGGACGAAACACAAATTAGAGTCTTTACAGATACCATAATTGTGCAGGTTTGGAATTCTCACCCACAGTAAGCTTTATCTTACAAGCCTATTTCCATTTTTCACATCTCTTGAAAACATTTATAATACCAGTCAAGACCTGAACTATACAATTTTAAAAGGTATTATTTATAAAATATAAGCTGCATTTTTAATAATCAGAAGAACTATATGGTAACTTTGTACTATAAACAGAAATAACAATATAAATGACATCCTAGATGGTTTCTATAACTTCATAAAAAACAGAAAAATGAATTTAAAAAGGTAGTATTTGTAAACACAGATATTTTCTTTCCATGTTCCTAATCTGGAAAGAAAAAAAGTATGAACAGCAGAGGTGGCCATGAACATTTTTCTCACAGGGGTTCCTCTCCTCAGATATGAATACCTGGTGATTGTTACATGAGGAAATAAATACTTGCTTTCTAGTAATAACAGTAATAGTTGTATCAAGACAACCTCAGTAATAATCACAGCTATTATTTGTTAGATTCTATTAAATCTGAAGGACTCCATTCAGCACTTTATGTTTATTATCTTTGAAAAAACTGTTTTCTCCATTCTATGGATCAGAAAATTGAAATCCAGATGACTTAAGTGATGTTTGTAAAGCAAAATCCAAGTACAGAGATATTAACTATTTAATTAATAATATTTGTCCCACCTTGTGTTTTAGAATGTGAGTAGACAGATGATAGATAAGAGTTTTAGAATATGATCATAGTTCTAAGCAACTGAAAAAATGCTATTCTTTTTTGGGGAAGCAAACACATACCTGGCACAAAATGTTAAAGGAAGCGTGCAGCAGCACATGATAAAATAAATTTCCTACTAAATTTATAACGATAAAAGACAGCAAAGGAGAAAAAGATAATTGAATCATAATTTTCTGATTGAATCACTTGACATTTCTCTATTCACTGATTTGTACATTACATTTTGTCTTCTCAGTGGAAAATAACTACAGGTAGCCTGTCTGCAAGTGAGCATGCCACTAGAAATAGCAGGAATAAGTACCACGTTGAATCCTACTTCCATCAGTCACTAGCTGTACAACCTTGGGCAAGATATTTAATCCCTCTAAAATGCCATTACTCATCCATAAAATGAAGTTGATATAGTAACTACACAAAATAGCTATTGCTAGAATTAAAGTGAGGTAATGCAAGAGAAGGGCCAGCATAGTATATAGTCCATAGTTGTTGTTCCATAATAGGCACTGAGTAAATCATGGGTGTATTTACAGTTACCCACCAGGACTCAGAAGGAACTGCCTTAACTACTTCTTCCACAGGTACCATTGCTAATAAGCACCTTGTATCCCTTTCATTTCCTTCATTCCTTTCATTTTTCTTTCCGTTGCAGGAACACAAATCTATCTTGAACACAGACTTCCTCTGTCTTGCCTCATTCCATCATTTATTGACTAAACACAGGGTTCATAGACAATCGTAGGAAATATTGTGCCAATTAAAAAAACATCTAGGGGCAAAAGGTACAGCCAAGTGGTACTGCATTTGCTTATTATGCATGAGGCCCTGTGGTCAAGCCATAGCACAGAGGGAGGAGGTGGGAAGGAAGGAAGAAAAATGAGAGAAAAAAAAAAAAGAACAGGTAGTCAAGAAGACAGAATCCCTTCTTACCACTAATGGTGGGACACTTAGTCCAGGTCCTTTTCCTGCTCAGATTAGAGAATCATCCAGAAGTGACTTGAAGCTAGGGGAGCCTGGATCCAATTTCTGACCTACAGTATGCTTTCCTGACACCCAAATTTGTATTTCTGAATCAACTTTGCTACAGAAAAAATGATAATGTATGGTGGCAAAGTTCTGTGACTTTTGTATAATATAACTTGCCTCAGAGATGTTAGAAGTTTAGCAGCCTTTAAGGATCTCACTCCTCTGAGGAACTACAGGACAAGTATAGTATTATATCAATGAAAAAATGAGGTGTGAGTTTCAAGCAACCAATTTACAAAGGTACTTTTAAATAACAATCCACCCAGAGGCTCTATTTGGCTTCCCTTTTCTTTTTTGCTGGGCTCTCACTGGCCACTAAGGGGCTGCTGTGAGTCATCTCCTTTATCAGAGGTTCTTAATATTCACAATTCTGAAATTAGGATACATTTCAAGGGCAGAACTATATTTTCCTCCACTCCTACATCCTCTGCAGAGAGACAGTCTAGAAATTGGAAAGACCATTCCAAGATCTGATCAATATCTTGTTGTAGAAGATAGATGAAGGCAGCATGTTGGAAGCAGGATTCAAAATAAATAAATAATAGACAAACAACAGAAATGGGAACTGATAAACCTCTATTGAGTTTCTATAAACCCACTCAATGTGTCTGGGACTATTCACATTCCTGCTAACAAGCAAGGAGGGCAAACACCAGTGTAAAAATGAGCCTAACCAATATGTTTTCTCATATGGTCCATGATACAGGATAGATAATTATACATGGCAAAGTCAGACAGAGACTGGCAGTAAGGGGTGTACCTTTGATATACACTCATATGCAATGGGTTATTGAAGTTGCACAGGATCAAAACAATGACCACACATCAGAAGTGTTATTCACCTTAAGCCACTGACCTCTGGCTTATATTTTTGAAGAACCTTTCCTGATGTTCACAGTTTACTTGATATATTCTTGGCCGTTGATATGGAAATGAGAATATCAGGCAAACAGGAAGGCTGGAAGGGAGCAGAGATTACTCACACCTGAAGTCAGTTCCTCTGTTCCTATAAATTTCTTTGTGCTTATGTGGTAGTATTATAGTTTGATGTTGAATGTCCCTCAAAGGCCATGTGTTAAAAGCTTCATCTCCAGTGTGGTGCTACTGGGAGGCAGTGCTGTAAAAGGAGGGGCCTAATGGGAGGTTTTATGGGAAAAATCAAGATGGCGGACAGATAACACGCGCCTTCTCTCCCAGAGTAAAGGGAAGCCTCGATGGGAGGTTTAGAACTCACACTGAATAGATAGAAACAGTGATAGTTTAGATTGGGAGACAGAGGATGGAACTGGATGGACACTGAAATCGAGCATTTGGCTTCGGAAGAATTACACAGAGGTCAGTGGCAGGACTGCCATAGCGCCATTTCGCTTTCACGCAGATGGCAGGATAGAATCCTGGAGACTCGGAGGGGACTTTGCCCACACACCCACGGGAGCCAGACCCAACACAGCATGCAACCTTGACATCACACTGTCACCCTGCCCGCGGGACACAAACTGCAGGTTTTCGGGTGAGTCAGCACGGAATCGCTCCCTCCCTCCTGTTGTGGCGGTGGGAAACCAGTGCCAGCAGTACACATCCAGAGCTGAAACGCGGCTCCCTCTCTCCAGTTGTGGCGGGACAGTCATGCAGACACACCAGAGGGGATCCTAAGTCATCCCACTGCACTGTGGAGAAAGGTGAGGTCTGCAGAGGAGGATGAGCGCCAAGCGGACAGAGTGCTCCTTTCTAGCAGAGCCTTGCGGGACAATTAGACACAATAAGAACAGTTTCGAGGGCAATTGCCGTGCATGGCAGACCTACTACAGACTCTCTCTGGGGGGGTTGAATATCATCCCACCCACAAGAGGATTTGGTTCTCCCAAGTGGTCTCCCAAGTGGGCGGAAAGCTACGCTGCACCCCCAGCCCATATTTTTACTTTTTGACGCAGGGTCTCTCTGGGTTGCGCAGGCTGCCTTTGATCTTGGGATTGCGAGCCTCCTACCTTCGCCCCCAAGCTGCTGGGAATGCAGGTGTATATCACCGCACCTGACTATAAGCAATTTTATACGTGGGTGGGAGCGTGTATGTGTGAGGTTTGTTTTTTTTTGTTTTTTTTTTTGTTTTTTTTTAATTTTTATTTGATTCCTTCCTTGTTTTACTCTCTTCCCTCTTTCTATTCTCCTTCTCTCTTTCTTATGCTATACATGCATCCTTGTATTAATTATTTTACCATCAGAGCCCCCACATGTCTGTCAGTTTGCCGTGGGGGCTTGCGTGTTGCGGTGAAGCTGAGAGCTCAGCCACTGTAACCTTAGACATGAGCAACGTTACCCAAGGTGGACAGGTTTTCAGCTGAGCTTCCAGACTAAGACAGACTAGGGAGTAGGACCTGGCGAGCCAGTCCCGAAACAACTAGCCATTGAAAACCCTATGGATAGCAAAGAAACACTGTCAGATATAGTGCCGGAAAATGAGGCCCCCA